>DWLR01006316.1:0-10169 GCA_018246295.1 Papilio alexanor hazarajatica
CGGTTTGACAGGTTCATTTCAGCGACCTTTCAGTGTGCGTGGGCGCGGCCGGCCAGTCGTCGTTCCGCTATACTTTAAAACGTACGTGTCGTCTTTCGTCCTCGCACGACCACCACAAGCTTAATTCAAAACATTCCAAAAATTTCCAGAATTTATTAATAAATAAATAAACCCTCTTGATCTTTTATTTGGTATGTTTTGATAGGCAGTTTATCTATAGGTCGCTGATAAATACATTTCGTAAATAGGCCTAGCTACCTGACAAAAACAGCACTGAATACGCAATTTACAAGCTCGACCCTAATTTGCTGAAATATTTTTATTATGCTCGTAAAATTTTGGCTAGATATTTTGTTTTTATGTCCAGGCCACGTTTTTCATTGTAAATCAATGTAAATTTATTTATAAGTAGAATCATCTAAATTCGAAATACGCAACTTTCCCTTAATTGTATAAATGGATCTTCTCCACCAAGAAAGTACCACCCACCACTTCAGAGAATAAAGTAAGAGAAGAAATGTAGAAGCATTTCGCAACATTTTTGCCGTGTACAGATACGCTTTCCTGATCTGGTATCCCTCTCCATTTTTATTTTCTAGTCTTTAGAACCTTACTCATGCAATATATTTGGTATATCATGTGTGATATATTGTCATCTTATGTTCGATACATTGACAGAAAACTTGTATTCAAACTTGTTATTATGTAAATGTTTCGGCAGTGCAATCTCACGGTTACATGTAATGAATAGTATTAGAGTACAACGTAGGCCTCCTCAATGAATCATCAGAGATCTGTCAACTGCAGTCTTTACCAAGTGAATTCTCTCAATTTTGACCATATCCTTAGACTCTATGAAAAAGAAGAAGATTCGTTTGGTTTATTTTATGTAAACTTTAACTTGAAATTGACTATAATAACAGCTGCTAACTATAGGAAATTAATCCCACAGTCTGTTTCCCATATGTAATTTGTAGCGTGAATTCAATTTGAACGATTTGGCGTGAATGCGAAGCACTATTTAAACTTCCTAAACTTGTTTCATCGAGAGTGTGGCTTAAAGACAGTATAAATTTATTCTTTATATTTTCGCTTTAGCTACATAATTTGGACATAATTAAGACAAAACATCTTTGTTTAATTACGTATGTTTGTAAATTAAGTTATTATTTTTTTTATAGAAGAAGGAGGCAAACGAGCAACGAGTCGCCCAAAAGAGTGATCACCACCGCCCATGAACATCCGCAACACCAGAGGAACCGCAGATGCGTTGCCGGTTGCGTTAAGTCGTATTATTGGTTATTGAATTTAATTGTGATTTGATGACCTATTGTATGTAAATTAATAAAATAATAGTGACTATGCAAATTTATATTTACAACCGCATACTTATCTGTAAGGATTATTTACTATTTTATTATTATAATTAGCGGAAAGATGTAGACCGTAGAACGAAGGTACGTAAAAATCAGGTGACCTATTTTCTACAGAAATGTACGGTCAACAAGCGATCAATCACCTTATTCTCATTTACTTAATTGTGTAAGTGATCTTAATGATTAAATTTATCCGTTTTTTAATGGACACTAAATGTCAGGTCTCTAAATCAAGTCACTCAGTTGATTCATTAACGTTAATGGAAATGTGATGTAATAAGTCGAAATTAAGGAAGAAAATGTAATTATATCATTTTTGTGCGTATAAAATCATTAAATCTCTAATACACTAACACTAAATTTCTACACAATCATTACAATCTTTTGGAGAGTAGAGTATAGCATATTTATATCAGAGTAATCCAAAAGCATTGTGTTTTAGATTAATAGAATACTATATTATACATCGTGTCAGTTATTTTTTTGTTTCTTATTATGACAAAACTTAGGTGAGGTTATTTTTATGCCCTAATGTTTTAGGCAAAGAATCTTTTGAAGACAGCAACTTTTTTTTTACTTCTTTAGGTAGCATTGTCATTGACAAGTACAGCTATCATATCATAAAAAAGATATATACAAAGATAAGAATGTTGACCGTCTGGTTACCATTAAGCTCTTATAATTAGCTCAAAGAAAACAAAATATAATGATTTCTTTGAAGACAGCAAACGAGCGGGTGACCCAACTAATTAAGCGTGACTTAACTAATTAGTTACTAATAGCCAAATAACAATCGCAGATTTGTAGATGCTGTCACCCGTCTGTTAAGAGGGAAGCAGATAAAGAAAAGAACAGGAGGAGGGGACGATAATGGAATAAGGAATATGGAACCTCATTCATCAGTCGAAACGCCTCAGTACTTCCGTGCACGAGTCAGCATTTTAAACAACATCTAATGTCTTCTATTTTACGCCGTGAAAGTACTTTATAGAAAATATCTTATAAAATAAATATACATCTAGTTTCAACCCAAACCCTAAAGATTGTAAACAGTGATGACACCTCACCTTCTACGAATTTATTGTAAATTCCAAAATATTTGCCAACCGGTTGGCGCAGTGGTAAGATACTTGCCTCTCACGCCGCAGGTCATGGGTGTAATTATCTATATATGTAGTATTTACGAAAGAAAAGTATATAGTATATATGTAGAGTATATCAGTTATCTGGTTTCCATAGTACAAGATCTGCTTAGATAACTGACGGGATCTTTGGGAACTTTGGGATCAGATTTGTGAATATTATCCCAGAATATAATTATATATATTATTATTTGCGGAAACTAAACTTTTTCTATATTACCCTGAAGAATTAGTTACCCATATTATTACACAAATACACTTCATTTTATTTTTCACACGTTTACACAATTTTCCGATGAAAATATAAATTTCTATCTTTACGTCATTTTTATGAATTAATTTCTATTAATAAAAGACTCGTTTACAACATGAATGAACATTTGAACGAGCTAAAATAAAAATATGCAATATAATAACACGTACTGTTATAATACATAAATTTTAATAATATTAATTAAAAAATATTTCAATAAACATTAATTCCAATTTAGAAACACAAGAGGAATAGATTAAATATATTATCGTGATAACAAATTTGATTAATAAAAGTTAATTTATTATTTTGTTAATTTAAATTACATTTTTTTTTCAAATAACATTAAATTGACAAAATTAGAATTGAGAAATGAGAAAGTTAATACAAAGTAAAAAAAAAAACAGATGGCAGTACTGAGCGAAACTCGATTCGCATCTAGTTATATAAAAAGTAGACAAAACTTAGTGTATCCTAGAGAACAAAATCTTGGTTTCATTTTCGTGCAAAATTACCAATTTTTATCTTCTTTATATACTGTAAAAAGCTACAATTGGGAAGGGAGACTGGAGATCATAGGCATTTATAAAAGCCTTAACTATAGAATCAATCTTCATTAAAAAGGTTTTAATATCGGGCAGTGAATTTTGAAAGGCTGATTGATGGATGGAGTAATGTTTTTCAGAATATAACAGAAACATAAAATACAATCTGAATGATTGTGACACATGAGAATCAGTTTCTAATCATAACAGCGGGAAATGTTTACACGTGAAATTTTAGGGCAACATTGTGGCAAAGCGAGATAACGCGGTCAACAGCATTAAAGATTCGCTCACCCCGGTGAAATCTAATTACCGCAACCCGCATGATAATAAAACTGGAGATTCGTACAAAATTTCCGTTAAAATTTTACCTTCTGTGTAGGGAACTACTTAACTAAAAGAAACTGCCTACCTAAAAAAAAAACAAAACCAACCTACGGGTACTCTCTCTATGTAAATTTTAATCCTAATATGTGACAAGTGGTATTGTAACGAAAAGCTATGTATAGAGAACTGACAACCTATATTTATGTGAGCATATATGTACATCGCAGAAAAAGAAAAAAGAATTCAGTCCGCCCTAGGCAATTATTGTCTGTATAATTTTCTAGGTCACGTGAGTAACTATATTTTATCTAATATTAATGTTTGTTATTAAATATTTAAGTTGTTAATATTTAATATATTAAGTTGCTTTAGTAAAACATTTATATGACGACAGTGGACTACATATATAAATGAAATTGTTCTATTCGGACGATACGTATTTCAATACACAGTAGAAGAATGTAGGCAGTTCATCTGATATTAAATATTTTATTTTATTTTTGCATTCCAAGCAATAAAGTTATATTGCTTTGAATGCAACTTTAATACCAGATGAGATTAATAGAATTTACATTGTAAATCTTTAACACGATTTGCAATTTACTAAGAAATGTAGCTAGAAAAAAATCGATTCAACACCAACTCCACGAGACCTCAGTTAAGAGGTAATCCCGTTGCGGAAATTGAAATCAGTGGATTTAATAAATAAAAAACATTTAGCTTCTTAAGTTCAGTTGACGCATCGACTACGGAAACACAGTTTTTTTTCTCACTAGGAGAAAATAAAAACGCAAAAAGTATAGCAATTAAACTAACTGTAATGGGGATTAGAGTGGAGACTTTTATTGTCGGAGGCCAAGGCCAAGGCGACTTTGAGTCGTATGTTATTTTAATGAAATTATCTTAAAATAATTTTACATAGTAATGATGTTGAAGTAGCGGTGGGAGAGACAGAGAGCAGTTGTATTTGTGATTGAGTCTCTAAAAGCAAAGGGCCATTACAAAGCAATGTAGTAGATTGCTTGAGTCGACGACCATAGACAGTGAATGATGAAACAGAGACGAGTGAATGAATGTTTCTGTTGATCATGTTAGTATCAACTTTGTGAACAAGGAGTACATCTCAACTTTTACGGTAAATGTAGCAAATTGCAAAATACTTGCCGAAACCAACTTTGTATTACATTAACTTATAATATTAGCAAACCATATTGTAGAATTTCATTTTATATTATAATGTCCATAAACTTACGTTTCCGATTGAGGTATAAAATTAATTAAAAATTTTAACAGTGGTAGAGTCCGCAACAACAACATCTGTTGCATGAGTGGCCCGCTCGACCGGTGAAATACCACGACCTCACAGAAGAAAGGCGTGAAGTAGAAGTTTTCTGCGGTTCCAAACGAACCGCAGAAAACTTCTACTTGTACTAAAACGTGGGTGAGATGCCGGAGGCCTAATTTTAGTCCTCTTCCCTTTCCCACCCTTTTCTAATAAGGAAATGATGGGAAGAGAAAGAGGATTTGACGGGGGAGGGGATGGATAGGAGAAGGAAATATTTCTGTCTATCCACTCTTTCTATTAAAGTAGGCAACACATCTGTAATTCGCAAATGCTTTGCTGCAGATACCTTTGGGTAGCGGTCACTTAGGTGATCGCTTGCTCGTTTGCCACCTTTTTGTATAAAAAAAAATAGTTGGTCATCTAAGTTAAGGTCTTCAATTGGAATAGCGTCTATGCGTTCAGCCTGACAAACAAAATGTTCTCAAAGTAAATGCTCACCTAGAAGACGTAATATGGTTGTAGCATACGTTATTGTGCCAAAATTAAGTTGAAAGAGCTATCATATATATATAATACGGACGAGCTTAGCAATTCTGGGAAATTCTTAATGGCTAAATATTATCGTATTGAAACAAGTTCGAAAAAGTTCATTAAATGTGTAATTTCAAATAGAATCTAATTAATCTATATGGTTTATAACGAGTTAAAAATAAGAAAATTTACGTCTAACAGTAAACAATTAATAATTGTTATTTTAATCCAGTTTTACATTTAGATCAAAGCATAAAATTTAACCAAATCGTATCGTAGAATGTGAACATTGATTGAGATTTTTTAATTTCGTTTTACATATTTTTTTTTATTAACATTGATATTTCCGTTCTAATTTTAGTTTTAACGTATTAAATGCAAGCAAAATATCAGTTCACGATTTGTCGATTTCACTTCGGCACTTTATAAACTGTCACTGTAGTTCACAATCTGTTGTTAATTTAGGATATGCCTTGCCCGATTACAAACTGACCAACTAACAAAGTATGTAATGGACTGATTACAAAAACATCTAATTGAAGAGACAATGGAACAAGCACAGGTCAGTTTTATATTCGCGACCGGTTTTTTCTTACTGTTACTTGACCGTCTGTTGTTTGATCTGTATATTCTTTGATTTTGTCATTAGAGTATCATTATTTCTTTTAATGATATTCAAAGGTTATATAAAGTAATTATTGACAAGGTTAGTTTATTTAGACGAAAAAATTACAACAGTCTAGACGTGATTCAGTATAAAAAAAAACTGTTCAGCTAAAATGTGCATTACTTTTAATTGATTACTAAATAGAAATATACTTATTATTTTATTAGAAAAATATAAAGAGAAATTATGACTTCAAAGTTTTTGATAATAACTAGAAACTGTACTTTTTGGTGAGTATACTTTTTGCTGTAAGCAATGCATGCTGGCTGTATATACACGTATTTTATTTAAGTTTACTTAAAACTTGCTCTCTTATTTTATTAACTTTGCTGTATAATGGATGTAATAATCGCTTCCCCTTTTGACTAGGACACTAAATCCTTTAACACATACATAGAAAAATAGTACCCTCCTTGTTGTTTAGTCGGGCAAAAACTAATAACGTAAATTAAATGAAATCAATTCGTAATTATGTAAATCTTGAGGGTCACACATAGTTATTCAAATAAGGCGGCAACGCCGTAAATTTAAGTAAATAATTTAAGTCAAATTATCACTGCAATATATATATATATACTTTTAAAAATAGGATTACTTATTTTTATTTTGACATTGATATTGTACTTCAATTCTAATAAGTTTCATTAATCCAGATCACTCTCAAAACCTTCATTATTAATTGAATTTTTATGAAACACATTTGTGTCATACATGTTTTATTTATTTTCATGTTTTAATTTATTATTCAGGACAAAAAAGCTTAATATACAATCGACGATGATCAAAAATGGCATCAAAAGCTTACCAAATTATTTACCAAGAATCGTAGAGACGACGTTATTTGAAAAAAAGTTTGCCGACGTTAAAGATTTAAAGGAACGTATAATGAATGTAAGTTACTTTGGTATATATCTACATAGCATTGTAATGACTAAATTTATTGATATACACGAATATTAAACATTTAAATTAAACTGTTTTCGAGATACTCGTGATTTAAGTACATTAATACCCAGAGCTTCGTGTTGTATAGGACAGCTTTAACGTCAGTAGTAAGTCGTACTTTTTTTTATAGAATAAGGGAGGGAAACGAGCAGCGGGTCGCCTAGCATTAAGTGAACCGACGCCCATGGACATCCGCAACACCAGAGGAATTGCCGGCCTTTAAGGAGGAAGTACACTTTCTGCTTGAAGGCCCCTAAGTCGTATCGGTTTGGAAATACCGCTGGAGACAGATCATTCCACAACGCGGCTGTGCGAGGCAGGAAGTTCCGCGAAAACCGTACGGTTGTGGAATGCCAACCATTAGGTGGTGCGGATGGTAGCTGGAGCTCTGTCGTATTCGTATTCTCTAAGTCGGGATATAGTACGTAGTACGGTAAATAAGAACATTGTAGAAGTGTCTTCGGTCTATTACGATGTGATCTATTTGGTTGCTAGTAACTCCGTCAGTCCGTTGAAAAACAAGTACTGCCAACAACCATTCCAAGTGACGATGCCAATTCTATGAGTTGCGTACCGTTGTCGTTGGAGTTGTCATAATGATTGAGGGCTCTTATGGGTCTATATGTGCTGTTTTCCAAATTGGGCATTGAAATCTTCAATTATTATTTTTATGTGAGATTTAGTATATACATTTCCAGCCTCGAAATAATACCTCTCCTTCTCTTCTACATCTGATTATTTTGTAGGAGTATGAACATTTAATATGGCGTATTTTGATAGCGGCCTCTTAACTTGATGTTACATAAACGTTTATTAATTGCCTCGAAAGTCAATTACGAGGTGCTTTAATCGTTTGGAGACTACAAATGCTGTTCCGAATGTTTGATCCTTCTCATTGCAGCTATAATATATTGAGTAGTCTAGTCTATCAATAACGCCTTCTTCCAATCATCTTATTTTCTGAACAGTTCTGTGATCGAGGATTTGTTCGCATAAAAGTTTAAAGCCCGCTGATCTGTATAATGTTCACATTTTGTTAATGTTTACATTTCAGGTACTTAGAGAAAATTCGTTAACCGTATATATTCAGGTCGTTTAGTAGATCCGTATTTTACTCTGTATTCTAGGCCAATGGTGGGGTGCCGTCTCCGATTAATATTTTTGAAAAAAAAAAAATTATAATTGAATTATATAATTAATTAATTACTATTATTTTTTATGAAACTAATAGTTACAATAATCAAGCTGTTTACACTGATTTAATACGGCGGCATACCTTAGTGTAACCAAAAAATTTTCTAAAAAAAACTTTGCAACTTATTTTTATAATTTTGTTTTAAATTGTAGATAGCGGAACACGAAGCTCTGGCAAGAGAACCAATACAAGGAAACCTGACAATGTTTGCATTTGATGCATTTGCGGACTCAACAGATTTAAATGAGAAGAAATTGCACCAAATAAAAATACTCGCTTGGGGAGTCGAATTGGTTGGTAAATTTCTACCATCAGACTTTATTAATACGACCTTTAATTTTTTTATAATGAATGAACTAGTGCTTGGCCACGATCGCACCTGATGTTTAGTAGTGGTGTGATCGAAAAATGGTACGAACTAGTTTATCAACAGCCATATTTTTTGTTGTATTGAATGTTTAACCTCGCGATCGGACAAAGAGAAGAAGGGTATTGACTAATATTCTATTTTTTTAAAATAATGTTGATTAACATTTGTATTTTGTTCAAATAACTTACTAAATAGGACCAACTTAAAGTGATGTAAATGTAAAACAAAATCGACCTGTTTTATATCACTTAAAATTTGACATTTAAATAATTTATTTTCATTTGACATCACAGTATTTTGGATTTTATTTTAGTTTGAGTTAAAAAAATGTATTTAATTAAATATTTTTCTTAGATTAATTATAAATTTACTTAATTTATAGAATTAACTGATCAAATTAATGAGATAATAAATTAAGTAATTAATTATCTCCAATTCATTAGCTTAATTACACTCATACAATGTAATTACAGCTACAAACATATTACAACATCGATGACGATATACAAGACAACGCTAAAACACGTTCGGGGAAACCTTGCTGGCACCGACTGCCGGGCATCGGTCTGATGGCGATCAATGATGCCGACTTGATACGAAGTTTTATTTATGAAATGATGAAGAACAATTTAAACGAGTCAACTGCATATAAAGTGCAAAATTATTTTAATCAGGTAATTTGTTGTCAACTTTATCATGTCTATGGTATGATATACCTCTTCATCTTTGAAAATTTTCTACCTGCAAAAGCAACTGCTGCAACTCATATGGTTGTTGCAGGTGTTTATTAATAATGGCGTTCATCTAACTCCAATTCAATCTAAAATTGATACTTATTGAATACTATTCTGATTATATATTTTATTATACTACTTGCTGTATGTTAATTATAAATATTAAAATACTTCACCGCAGATGTTATGCAATATATGTGCTACGTAAATTCATTACATTGTAAAATGTACGTTTATTACATACATATTTCCTTTTTCTGCTATCGATTTCAAATCGGGTTTTACTTTAAACCCGATTTAAACATTTTAATCTCGTAAGTGTTCGCTAATTTGTTGTTTCTTTTCAGACATACATTTCTTTGAATATCGGTCAACTTATGGACATTTCTTTGACTCGATCGAAGAATTTTGAAAAATTCACCATGGAGCAATATAATTTATTGAATTATTTTAAGTCCGCATTCTATACCGTCAAGTTACCAATTCTACTCGCTCTTACGTTGTGCAACAAAGAAAGTAAAGATGCTTACACCAACGTCGACAAAGTATGCACTGACTTAGGCATACTTTTACAAATACAGGTAAGTCTTATAATTAATGTGCGTGTGCATAAAAGAAAATATAACTAAAATATGATTTATTATTCGGTGTTTCGGACATACGGCATGGATGAATGAATAACGATGGATAAGGCAAATTTATATCACGAAAGTGCTTTTGTATAGATGTAGAAGAAGCGAGAGGGGTGGTCAGGTCAGGCGAAATGATAATTTTACATACTTGTAATATATATATATAT
>DWLR01006317.1:0-10166 GCA_018246295.1 Papilio alexanor hazarajatica
TAGTACGGTGGAACATACTGCGATCGCCAACCCGCCTGCCGAGCGTGGCGATTATGGCACATTTCCCCCAATGATGCGATCAATGGGGGAGGCCTATGTCCAGCAGTGAATGATCCTGGGCATGAGATGGATGGATAAACTTCTCTCACAAATTGGTGGCTTGGTACTTGTTAAGCTTATCTATACTAATATATAAGTCTGTAGAGTACACTCTGTAATTTCAGTTTTTTTTTTGTAAAATTTTGCGATAAAAATTTATTTTATGCTTCATTGACATCAATTCTACCATTTTAAAATTTTTTGCCTGTAAAATTAATGTGTAATACATGGAGGTTTAATCAAAATTAAGGTATACGTAGTGATAATATTCGAAATTTAATGTCCTTTTTTGATATTATTTTAATGTCAATTACAGAGACTCGCGAGGGCTTCTCAACGTGGAGCTTCAAGACAACCCAATTACAACCGTGGACGGTCCGTTCCTGATCTCCGGCACACTGCAGTACCTCGACATCAGTTCCTGCAATCTCTCCGTCATTAACACGCAGTTCTTCGACAACATTACATCTTTAACGACAGTTGATCTCTCTAATAATCCTCTCCGCACCCTGGATGTTGGTGTTTTCGATGTCCTAACAAGTCTCGACACTTTGAATCTAAACGATTGTCAACTCACAAGTATCAGCGATGGCGCATTCTCTTCTTTGACAAATCTTAAGAGGTTAGAACTCGCAGGTAATTTCCTAACCAACACCAACTGGTCGGAAGTGCTAGGAAATCTAATCAGACTGGAATATCTAAATTTGAGGAAGTCGGGCTTAAATTCTCTGACCGAAGACACGTTTTCGAACTGCACAAATTTGGTCACTCTTATTTTAGCAGACAATGAATTGCGAGATTTAGACGTTGCAGCTGTATTGGGTAATAGCGTCACACACTTGGAATTATTAGATCTATCAAACTGTCACATCAAAGGTCCGATTTCGGGAGAAGCGTTCGCTAACGCGACTAAATTAAAAGTGCTTTATCTTTCTGGTAATCCGCTGTTCGCACCAGACTTACAGGAGGCGCTCGCACCTTTACCTAAACTGGAGAGGCTATTCTTGAGTAATTGTGGTCTTCATAATCTCCCAGATAACTTTAACGTGTTTGACGACCTTCAAGAACTGGACATATCTCATAATCCTCTGGTGAATGTGTTTACTAAACTATTAGCACCCCTGGAGAAACTGGAATATTTGAATATGGGCTACAGTAACTTGTCTTATATTGGCCCAGACACATTTGCAAAGATGACTTCTATGAAACGTCTTGTTCTCTCCGGCAATGATCTGCTATCCTTAGAAGCAGGTCTGTTTGGAAATTTGACGCAACTGACAACTTTAGAATTAGAATTCTGCGGATTAAAGAGACCTCTTAATTCAAACGCATTCTTTAAAAACCTCACTTACATGGATTTGAGAGAGATCCGTCTGAGTGGAAACCCTCTTGTCATCCCGGAGTCTGGACCTCTTTTCCCTAAGCAATTGTCCCAAGTTACAATACTCGATCTCAGCAACTGCAACATCTTGGCTTTGAACAGAGATGCTTTCAAACACACCGAGAACATTACCGATCTAAACTTAGCAGGTAATCACATTAAATCCGGCGAAAGCAGCCTGTCCTTCTTGGAACGACTACATCACATAGAAAAAATCGACTTAAGCAACAATAACTTGACAACCATAGGACCCGAAGTATTCATAAACAATCCTAAATTGAGATCACTAAATCTACTTGGTAATCCTTTCGCATGTGATTGCAAAATTGCAGAAATGTGGGATTGGGCGAACATGATAAAGGGAGACTTGGATATGTTGGTCGGGGCCAAGAGCGCCGAGAAGGACATCGTTGTAAAAGGCAACAAGAAGAAAAAGAACTTGTACTGTCATTACAACGAGACTCAGCTCCGCAATATGACGCTGACGATCAATAAAACAGTGCCGGGAAGAAGACCGTTCGTGAAGCCTAGAGAACTGACTTACGCTTACAGAACATGGGCCAAATATGTCAGGGAGTCGGGTTGTGAACCGGTGGTGAAGATTCTGAGGCCCGTGGCTTTAGTGGCTGAGCTCTTTGATGTCAACAGTGGCCATATATCCACAGCAGCTCTACTTCTAGCAGTTCTCTCATTGGTTTTAGGCCTGTCCACTTTAGTTATGACGATTAGATTGTTTCGCAAGAAGGCACACAAAATGGTGGATACAGAACAAAGAAAATTGAGATAGGCAAAATTAAGACAGAAGATGTAGTTATTTCGATTTTTTTTATATTGTTTTAATTGCAAAACCTATTTTTGTATTTATTTATGTTAAAGATTATACTAAGATACTGTTTAAAATTTCCTCTTAATAAATAAAAGAAAAAAAAACGTTGCCTAAATAGATTTAGTGCAAATATTTTATAACATAGTTTTGTATATTCCTAGTCAAGTACTATATAGCAAGATTAACGTTTTCAGGCGTTGTCCCACGTGAGCGTCAAACTGACATTTGACACATCGAAGATATGCCAAATAGTGTAGTTTTAACTATTTGAGTTGCGTTGTCGCGATAATCTGTCACTGATTATGTATCGCGTTTACCGCTCACGAAGGAGATCGGGACCATAGTGATTTTAAAAGACGTTGTAACTAACGATGTTAAGGCTTTCTCAGTATTGATTCTACTAATAAAACTAACAAGATCTTCTCGTTATTTTATTTACAAACTTGAGACCGGTCCTAGATTTATTACTTCTTTTTATCTTCTGGAAGTCCACTATCGACTTCGATTAAACCGTATACAAATATTTATAGTGCGAATGAAGAAACATGTAACGGAACCAGATATCTAAATCATTATAACTAACTTTTTTTCTATTAACCTGCGTAGGTTATTTTTGTAGATATTACGGCCTATTGATTAAAGAGTGAGGTATACCCGACCTTTGGTGTTGCGGACCTTCATTTGTGTAAATAATGATCAGTATGCTAGCTTACGTCATGTATTTAAAAAGTACATCTGATTAAGCCTTCTTTAAAAACTGCATGATGTTCACTTTTCAATAAATATGGCGAATGTTTCGAGTTTTGATTTGTTCATTACATATTTTCGCATATTATGCGCAAATATGTTAACCTTTTTATTTCTGAAAACCGATTCATTCAGTTGGTAGACCACAACATTTTTTTTAATACAAGTAGGTGGCAAACGAGCAAGTGGTCACCTAAATGACCTCTACCCATAGGCATCTGCAACTAATGAATTGCAGATGCGTTTCCTACCTTTAATGGAGAGAATAAACAGAGAAAAGGAAAATTTCCTTTTCCTCTCCATCCAACTCTTGACAAATCCACTTCCCTATCCCATCCTTATTTAAAAAAGGTGGGAAAGGAAAGAGGACTAAAATTAGACAAACGGCACCTCACTCATCAGAAAAACGCAGTATACTTCTACTTTACGCCTGTCTACTTTGAGGTGGAGCAGGGCCATTCGTACAGCAGAAGTTGTGCGTTGCCACTGCTAAATAAGCTACAGCGCCCTCTTTCGCAACGCGTATACACTTCAAGTTCACCGAATGAAAGAAGCAAGGACAACCACATTCTTTGTGAGGATTCATGGGAAAGGTCTATATTCAGCATTATGTCTGTTTGCTGATAAAAAAAAATTACGGTACGTCGCGAAAAGCCTATTGTACTATTTTGTATTCAAATTCATTTCAATCTATACACATGTTTCAGAATCATTTTCAAATATTGAACGTTTTTCATAACGTTATTAAGTTTCTACTAAACTAGTCATAGCTTATTACCTTTTAATTAAAATATCAGACACGTTAAGGGTGGCAGAGTCCGCAACAATGACATCTGCAATTAACCTTAGCTTACCCGTCTGCTCGTTTTCCACCTTCTTCCATAAAAATCAAGATATTATGCGTTAGGTACGCATTATATCTTGATTTGATTTGATATTTACTGAAATAATCATTTCAACCGTTTCGAGTACCTAAGACATGGTTAACTAAAATACCTGAATGACAGACCCATGCCTATAATTGACATTTTTATAATATCGGATTAGCGAAACGTCATCAAAGTAAAATAACAAATATAAACACACACTAACAATAGAAGATTTAATTTTAAAATGTAAAGACATGGATATTCGTATCACCGTGTGTTCGAACTGCAGAAAAATTTACATATAAACTTGTGATCTCAGTTTTTTCTATCAATAATCGTCAAATCCATATTCAAATGTTATAAAAGTTTAAAAATAATGAAGTTCTTTTCAATTAATGTCGATCCTTTATTCGATTTATTGGATGTTCGATTCGTGATATAAAAAAAAACTTAGCTGATAATATGTTTGTATGTGAATGTTTCGACAGTACACGGTTTGAAAACTAATAACTACAATGACAAAAAATCTATTAGAAAACCGTGAATAACATTGCATAAATATTTTTCGGTAAAAAAACAATTAAGTATTTTTGGACTTGTTTCAGAGCATAATCAACTCTTGCAATGCAACCTTGGGAAATGGCAACACCTTTACAAAACAAGGCAAAAAAATATAAGTATTTATGATCTGATTGCACATTTTTTTACAGTTTATAATTTACTCTAAGAAACTCATACAGCATCTTTGGTCAATACAAAGTTATTTTATTCGACAAAATTTAAAAAAAAATAATAATTTAATTACATGTCTGTGATTAAACGCCTAAATATTGTAATCTATTCTTTTGGCTTGATGCATTTCTTCGTTTGTGAAAAGCATCAACACCGCTCTGTTGCGGAAGCATACATAATCGGTATTTAGTGTTTTTGTTCCCTTTACCACGGTGGCTGACTCCATTGAAGACGGGAAATTTTTATTTTATTTCTGTTTATAGTTGAATAGCAAAATCGAAGCAAGAAATAGATCTCTTCACGTAATGTATTGACGGAGAAAGTTTGTTGCAAGAATATTGAGCAATCATTTAACAATTTAAATTCATACAATAGAAGTACATATTTGACTCTTTTAATTAAAAATACAATACAAAAATTTTAAACTGATTTATTTTTAAAGAACTATAACTTACACTATCTTTTGGTTTATTAAATAATATTATCAGCTTTTATTGCTGCCTCCTGATGTACTACTCTTTTTGATATACCAATTCTCTTTATAAATTTTTTTCCTCGTTCCAGGTTTTTCGCTCTCAGGGCTTACGTTGCTCGCCATCGACGCCAGTTCGCTGTCTAGAAGATACGGTAAAGATGAGGGCTCGAAACCATACTGAAACTGAGGTTCAACAAATTGAGTTTTCGTTTTAAATCTTTGAAGTGGTTGAGAATCACGGACGGAATTATCGCGGGGAGTTTCTTTGGCGTAATCGAATTCGTATAAAACTTGCGGTGCTGCCTGCGACTTCGGTGAATTCGTATAATACCTGGCGAACTGTGTCTTCGGTTTTTCTTCTGGCTCGTAATAGTAAGGAATGGCAGAGTACTTGGCGTTGTGCTTTCCTGGTTCCTCGTTTTCATTTTGCTTTGCACTAAAATAGTTTTCTGGCTTATGCTGATTGTACATCTTAAAATACTCATGTTTGTTAGTGTATCTGTCGTTAATACTTTCAGGTTTAGTGGCAGTGAAATCTAGGAAGTAATTTTCTTTCACTTTATCGCGACTATTTCTGTAACTGGAGTGGGTTTCTTTTGGAAATTTATCACTTTCCTCATAGTATTGCTGGAAAGGTGCATGTTCAAAATCAAAATTATCATTCTCACGGCCGATGGCGTATGCTTCCGGATTGTAGATGTCCTTTTCAATTTCTTCAGAATTCCTCTCGTAACCTGGAAACCCGAAAGCTGCGTTTTTGTAATCTCTTTCAAAATTTTCTTCTTTATTTTCTTCTTCACTGACCGGTTCTCTATTCTGTTTTTCATTATTGTTATTTTCAGAAACTTCATCGCCACCTTTCGATTTTTCATGGGTATATGGATTGGGAACGTAGTTATTGTTCTGTTCCCGGTGTTGTCCTTCATTACGTTGTCCTCCCTGGGGACGTTCGGGTTGTTGTCTGTGTATGTGCTGATCAGGATCTACTCGTATGTGCTCATTGGGCCTATGTATGGCTGATTGGTATTTATTATTATTATTATACTTGGGAGGTACTGCATGGTAAAGTCCATTATTGATTTGAGAATTAACTAATTCCATGAAAGATTTTGGGAATTGGTGATTATCTGCATTTGCTTCGTCTTGTCTATGTTCTGGTACCAATTGATGTAGGAACTGAGGTGCATTTGAGTATTGTTCGTTATATATGTGGTGGGTTTTCTGTGGAGGGTGCTTAGGAGTATGATCATCTTGAGACGAATTATCTCGCAGCTCGCCAGAAGCCACCGCCTTCTTCCCATGGACATTGTCACTTTGACCGTCATTTTTATTCTCATTTTTGGTTGTATAAGTTTGTTGCTTTGGATCGTAGTTATCACTTTCGTAACGCACCTGAGTTTCTTGTTGTGGCACCTTCGAGTTAACCTCGTAACTATAATGCACAGGTTTCGATTGAACTTGCTTCTCGTAAGTATAGTGGATGGGTTCAGACTTTGTTTCCTTGTTATAGCTGTAGTGAACGGGCTCCGATTGTTTCTCTTTGTTGTAGCTGTATGTGACCGGCTTTGATGTCGTTTCTTTGTTATAACTTACGACTTGTTCCTTATACGTCTCCTTATAATTGGGCGACTTAATTTCATAGGAGAACTCAGGACTTGCGTTAGGAGTTTCATTTGTTGTGACATCTGTAGCGTGATAATTGTTTTCATTTTCATTCTGATGTGGGCTCGATTGTTTCTTTTTATTAATATTATTCTTTGACTTTGATTTATTCCTTACAACTGCACTTTCTTGAGATTTAGGTTTAAGCTGTACTGATTTATGCAGTTCTTTGTTAATGGCGTTATAATCATGCAATGAATGATAAGTAGCTTCATTTATTCTTGGTAAGAAATGTTGCACTTGAGGTACAAGTGGATTATCGAAGGTTAATGGCTCAAGTAGACTGATATCTAACAAAGGCAGAGGCGGTTTGGTTTCCAATGTTACTACAGTTTTTTTACCATTAAGGTACGTTGTAACTTTGGCAGGGGCCACTTGCAATTGTTCTTTTTCATCGGGCAACGGCTGGGGATGATTAAAATTTTTGTCTTTGCTTTCATGGGCAACTGGTAAATTTCTAGGAGTCTCTTTTAAACGCTGGAACTTCGGTCCATTTATCACTTTGTTTTGCTGTGCATTACGTTGCAAGTTGACAAAAATCGCTTTATTGCTCGATGGTTGCTGTTGTGCCACTGGATCAGGATTAAAATTATTTTGTAAAACTGGAGAAGCAGCAAAATTTCTTATATTTGCATTTTGTACGATTGGTTGTGGTACTGCGTATCTTACGAATGGAGAAGGACCAGGTGCTTGCAATCCTTGCACTCTGAACTGAGTCGGCGCAAAGAAATGTTGTGCCCCTTGTTGAAACCCGGGCGCGCCGGACACCAAAGGTTGTGACAGGTGCAATGGCAGATCTTGAAGTCTCACAAACTGTTGCGGGAATGTTGTCTTAAATCCCACCATCTGCGGCGTCTCCGCGTATTTATTTCCATATGAATCCGTCAAAAAACTATTTGTGTTCTGTATAACAACTCTCTCTTCGTTTACGGGTACGAGCTGAACCTCTTTTGGCGCGGTTGTTACCCTCGGGACGTGAAATGAGTAGGCGGCGTACGGCGCTGCGCTGGCATAAACTCCAGCAGGAACATTGCGGTAGAGACGGGAACTATCTTCTTTTACAACGTTATCCACCAAATTGACTTTAGGCTGTTGAGCATCACCCAACGTTTCACCGAATGCGAGGCACGCCAATATCATTAATGCCTGCAAAGAAAAACTTTATTCAATCCAATGTAATACAAGAGACTAAGAATGTTTTACTCGACGCTGAACATTTACGCATTTGACTGATGATCTCTTTAAGTCCTTATGTTTCACAGTTAGTTAATCTTAATATAAAGGAAAGTTTAAGTTTACACGCAAGTTGTGTCCAGAAAATATAGACATAATCTAAATAGATATTTATAATCTACATACAGATGTATACATAATGTTACAAAAATTGGACACAGACATCTGGAAAAAAACATCTGAAAAAAAAGCAACAAAAATATTTGTAGACAGTTAAATTAAAAATACACCACTTATCACTTGATGATGAGTGAAGTATAATCACTTGATGAGAACGTTGTTTTCGGCGCAAAAAAAAACATGTCTACTCTATTAGCTGCATCAAGTCATACTTAAATGAAAAAATATTAACTCGACTCGCACCTTTTAACCACTAAAAACAAAATAAAATTATATTTGTAAATGCACAACACTAAAATTAATCAATGAAATAAGATTTTTATGATCTGTTTTATTACCTTTTTGCCCATTATGGGCGTTGTTGGATCTAAGAACGCGGGAGCGGCACTGCAGAGCCGCGTTTCTGTTCAGCCTCTTATATCAAAAAGCGCGCGAAAGACAGACCTGTCATTTTCCGACAATTCCGCGCTCCGTTATGTCATACCTTCAAATAAATACCAACATAAATAGTGTTATGTGATTGAATATAACCCGAATGCACTCTTCTTATTGATGATAGCAGTTTTAGGTGATGAAAACTTGCATCATAGTCAAAGGTAACAAACGATACTACTAATAAAAGAAAAAAGATTGATTACAACGGCGATTGGGCGCCCTCACCCGTTCCGCTTTTCGCAACGGCCGTCGTGTCAATAAATTGCAACTTATTTTTTTAAAAGAAAGATTTAATTACAACAACTACTTGCAGATAAGTCACAATATTGATTTACAACAAACCAGATTAAATTGTAGTTAAAAGAAAATTGCGAATCGAATTTAAACAGCTTTAGCAAAACTATGTTTTACAGCATATAAAAGACCTGTGTAAAACACTTAACTTAAAAAGGAATAACTACAAGAAATAAGATAATATTTTACGACGTTAAAGGTGGTTTTTACATGATTTTACAGCATAAACCGTAGCACGGAGATTTGGAATTCGTACCGCGGGAAACTCTTTTTTTTTAATTCGTTCCGCCTGACTGCGGGATTATGCAAAATTGTACGAAGTAACCAATTGATGATTTTCAAGTGGCTTCACTTTTGAGCTCGGATTAGCTATCTTGGTGTGTCATGTCTTCATCATATAGTGTGTCATGATTTGTAAGGTATCCGGCGGGAACACATACACATGTGTACTATGTTCTAAAATTGCGAACTAAATCATCATAAATTGGGCAGCGGATTCTCTTATTTTAAATACGATAGCACTCACCTACTGCGATCTCCAATACTCATAGTTATAATGTTCGTCGAAAGAAGATATAACTAAATTTTATGTGATTTAATTTAAGTCACAATCTCAACGGGTTCAAGTTGATGGAAAAGCTGCAATAATAAAGATCGCATGTTTGCCCGATTCCTTTCTTTATAGGGACTAACAAATAAATTCTAGTTATCTACATACTTTTCTAAGTTTTTAGCTGGCTCGATTAATATGAAAAATTACAAAACAATGATCCATTCCAACACAATCCAGAGACAGCACAAGTAGCTAGCAATAGCTCACTTCGACTTTATAAACACGTTGCAATTTTTTAATTTGCCCCGGTATCAATTTGTACTATCGTGCTGTTGTCGACAGATCTCGACGACAAGAGAAAGTTACAGTCAATTTCAAAGTAATTTTTTACGAATATAATCATGTTTGATATTAACAAAATTACTACTACGCTACAGTTTCAGTTTAATTATCAATCATAAATGTTTAAGTACATAGAATAAAACATACTACGTTAAATTTTAGAGGGTCAACAAGATGAAGGGATCAAGGCGTTATATGGTGCTGGGGTAATGTCTACTTACAGCCATGGACAACTTAGTTCATGACAGTAACACAGAAAAGAAAAATCTTACGTTTTTTTTTTGCGTTATGATGGTTATAATTTTTCTTTAAACATTTTATATCTGGGTGTAACAGTTTGTGATCATGACAATATCATAACAGTCCGCTCTGCGTACAGTTTCGATGATCTGCTTTTA
>DWLR01006318.1:0-10165 GCA_018246295.1 Papilio alexanor hazarajatica
TATATATATATATATATATATATACCACCACCTCTCGGCAAATCCTGCAACCACTATTACCTTTGATACGAGCATTTTAGACATTCAGGATTGGTAAATAAATAAGCATAAAATCTTCTTCTTCTTCTTCTTCTTCTTCTTCTTGAAATGCCTTTCCGATTAACGAAGGTTGGCAGTCAGTTCAGCACGTCTACTTCTGTTCTTTGCGAGGCGGAACAGTTGGGCGGCACTCGCGATTCCAGTCCATTCTATAATATTTTTCAACCATGATCTTTCCGACGACCACCACTCCTTATATCACCGAAGACCTCAGGAAACGTATCGAAGCGTTCGAGATGTGGGCATACCGATGCATGTTGGCCATAAGCTGGACTCAAAAAGTATCAAACGATGAGGTTTTACGACAAATCCACCAAAAACGCGAGCTTTTGCAGACCGTCAAGAGAGGTATGAACTTCTTCAACTTATCTTGATGGGCAAAGTCGCTGGTAAAAGCATAAAATAAGGTAACCATTTGTCTTATTAATGATAGTCAGTGATAATGGAGACATGACATTTGCGTGTAGTGCTGTCACTATAATCGATGTTACTTTCCAACCATAAAAAACGATCGATAATCGAACAAGTTTAATCGTTTACGTAACTACATTACTTCTTCGTTATTCATCGACCATGCTTTTTATTTCATTAGATAATTACTGTGAAAGTAGAGTGATTGATGAGTGAAACGCTAACGCTCGCGTTTACGTTTCACGGATTACGAAAATTACTGAAAGAGCACAACATAATCTTATGTTTTAATCACTTTAATGGTTTCATTTAGTTGATTTTAGTAATAGTTTAGTTGCCGTTACTTAAATGCATTAATAACTAAGATTTCAATTGCGTTAATTATAGTTTTAAAATATGTGGAGAGTAAAATTCGATTCGCGTGGAATGAAACAGACGCATTCATCATATTATAAAAATGTTACTGTTTTCTTTTTTTTGAAAATTTCATAATTTTAATTATAAATCAGTTACACGAAAAAAGAATAAGGTATTGTCAGTTCGTCAAACGTCGTAGCGCTTAATGAACCGATTATTATCGTTCATTAAGCGCTACGACGTTTATTTAATATTAATTATTTGTTAGTTACAAGCAAATCTGTTGTTAATAGAAAGATTAGCCACAATGAATGAAAAGGGATCTAGTTTGAACGCGAGTTATATCAAAAAGGAGAATAATGACTAATAATAGTAGTGTCTCTTTTGATGTTTTCTTTTTTTTTAATTTCTAACATTTAACTTACGATGTTTCTGGCATCCATCAACATTCTCTGGCCAGTCGCAGGAGTGCGCGTTCTCGTTGTAAAGCAGACCGCCGATACAGAGCTGCTCGGTGGCTGTGCCGTTCCAGCAGGTCCAGTAGCGGGTGCAGGACGTCTCGTGGCCGAAGATTCCGTATAGCCAGTCACAGTGCTCCGTGCCGATGGGGGGATCTATAGCAAATAGTACGTCGATGTGAACTAAATCCCTCATGTAAATACATACATTCGATGTTTTATAACTCGTCGACTTTCACTCACTCACTCTTTTCTCTTTGTGAGATCGAATCAAAAATATGTAATAGAATTCGTAGCAAAGCCACAGTACCGAAACATTGATATTAATAAAAAGTTATTGCTCGATAAATAGGGCCAAATGGTTAACGAGAATGTTGGAGTGGCATCTAGGACAATGCAGCATATTGAGATCATCCATAAGGTAGATCAATGATCAATCTTGCAGGAGTCTACTAGAGGAGAAGAGGAAAGTAGGTAGCTAAAATAGTGATAGACGAAACCAAATCAACTATACTCACTTATCTGCACCTTCGGATATTCGCAATAGTTCGATCTCCAAGGGTAGTCGCAGCCTTCAGTGACGCCTCGATGTTTCCCAGCGAAGACGAGTCCATTGGGACAGTCGTACTGAACCGCCTGACCGTTCTCGCACTCCCAGTATTTGTCGCAGTACTTGTCGTCCGGGACCACTCGGGATTTGGTCTTGCAAGGGTCCTCTGTCTGAGCACAAGACACGACCGCAACACTTGCTAGGAATGCTGGGGAATGCAAAAGAAAATATTATTACGCCATCGGTAAAATAATATCAAACATTATATCAAAGCTTAAAAAAAAATACAATGTATCATTAAAATTAAAGATACTATTGTAAGACTTAAAAGTGATTCACTTTCTTTTTCCTTGTTTTCTTTTTGTCTCTTCCTAAAAAAGCTTAATGATCCCGACTTTTGAAATATTTGTACTTGGCGGTATATACATATAACATAATATCAGGGTGAAACGCTAGCTAGTTTTCTCCGTACATACAAAAACTTGTGCACTTCTTTTGGCACTCTATATGAGTCAGGTTGAAGACCTATTCTGCCATACTTATGCAACAGCAAAAGTTATTGCGGGACTCTACTACAGTTATAAATAGTATTGATCGTAATCTCTATTTAGTTGAACATAATTCGATCTTCCGGGCGTGCTCAAGATGTAAATTACACGTTGTTAAATTACACACGCCGTGAGAGGTCAAAGCAATAGATGATATGAAATACATATCATCAAATAATCTAATACGATTGTAATTATAACGTAACGGTATAATAGTGTAACCTAAAGCTGGTTATAGACGTTTCTAACATAAACTATTTTTGATATAATAAAGTACTAGACTAAACAACTGTAAAGGAAGAAAGAATTTGTGCCAGTTTTTACAAAACTTTTTGGTATTTTAATTCGAGTCTAATACTAGCATGTGAGCGGTGTAGAAAGCTGTATTTGTAAAGTATTAAAAGAGGAAAATTTGTTTTTTTACTATGAAATAATATGTGAATTGTAATAGGAACTAAACGATTTTTTAAATTTATTTTATTACTCATAACCCATGTCAATAATATGTGTCTGTTAAGATCATCAATTTCAATTTGGCAAGTGCGTAATGATTCGGTAATCATTGTCATCTTCCCCATCTACATAATATCTGAATGCATGCATACAATGCAATGCATGTATGTTCAATGTCTTAATTTATAATTTCATAATAAATTTAGAGATTTGTTTTCGCTTGCAACACGACGACCGTTTACGAAGTCTGCGAATATAACTTCATAGATTTGCAGCGGCGAAAGTTTGCACATTAATGAGTAGTCGTCAAACATACATATTTATGTTGTAACTGGCCATAACCGTTTGCATTTCCCGTGCGAGTTGCTTCCGTTCCGAGAATGATTATTTCTAACTCTAACATATATTCATTTTATAATAACATGGTGGTTTATAATATAATTTTAGTACTAACGAATACAAAATAATAATTTTTAATAACTTTCCCATCTAGTACCAAGGCAGATTCATATGGTCATAAGTTTGTCTGATAGAGATCAATTTTAATAACGTCAAAGCACTAAAAATAAAATAGATCATCAGTCACTTCGTCTTCCAATGAACATGTAGGTGTTTTTTTTTTTATATACAGTTAAAAACTGTTAACCATCTACGAAATTGATAGATAGACTTTGTATACATTACATTTCCATTTTCCATCACAACAATAGGTTCGTTGTTTTATTTATAAATCGTAATGCCGCATTAGTGTTTGAGTACTTATGTAGGATTTGAGCTGTGAATTCTACAATTAATTGATATCGGTTTTTGTATCAGGATATAACGTAATTGTCTTAAGACTATACTAGATTTAGTTTTACACAGACTCAGTTGTCACCTGACAATTATAGACCTGAATCTGTGCAAAACTGATTGAAATAATGTCATAATGATTTTTATATTTACGCCAATATTAGACATTAAAATTCAACTAGTTTTCGGATTTATCGTGTTTAATTAACGGAATATTATTGTTATTTTAAAAAATGCAAAAAAATAAAGAATGTTTTACGATGATTACGTAAAGAGGATTTCATTCGATTTATTATTTAAATATCATTAAATTATCATTTAATTTGATGAAATCACTGATCAAAGTTAAGACCAAAGAAAGTATGGCTGTGTGAAATATATGTAAAAAGGGCGTGAATTCACATATATTTTAATGGCTGGCAGAGGGATATTGAAGAGTCGTACATACTGTGGCAGTCCGATGTTGGTAGTAGGTAAGGACATGGTGATGATGATGATGTGAACAAGGTAAAAACTTGGCACAAAAGTAGTTTTGATAAAGTTATTCCTTATCTGTTATTTTAATGTTAACATAGTTTCATTTTATTAACTATATACGAAGATTAATATTCCTTAATCTGTTTACATAAGTCAGAATCGGTTAAAGACAATTTGAAATTTTTAATGCGTATTATAAAACGAGTAAATGACTAGTTTTGGCATAAGTTGTGTACACGGTTTTGCTCGTTACGCAAACCTGGCGCATCGCCAGTTCTAAGTGGTATACGATACTAAATAACCTGTAAGCTGCCTTAATAACTGGGCTGTAAAATGCAAAAAGAATAATTCATATTCATTTGTGAATTCTTCTTATTAGCGAGATCAAATAAACTTTTCCGCTTTATTATTTTAATATAGAATAGACCAGTGATGGGCAAAGTACGGCCCGCGGGCCAACTTCGGCGTGCGACAGTATTTAATCCGGCCCGTCGAGGGTCCATCGACATGGATAGTATAGGAGTGGCGATTATGGCACATTTCCCCCCAATGATGCGATCAAAGGGGGGGGACTATGTCCAGCAGTGGACGATCATAGGCTGAGATGTGTGTGTGCTTTTAAAGTTAGCTAATTGTTAGTCTTGTGTTACATAACTTTGAGTCACACAACAGAAACAAACATAACAGAATATTTGTGAAAAGATGATCCCAAGTCGACGTCTTACATTATGTGTAAAGGAGGCAAATATATTGTTATGTCACAAGTGTGCGCCGGTCAGTGAAAGCGCTTCCGAGTTGCATAACAAGTCGTTCGACTTCTGACATTGGATGTCCTGCATTTTACTTGGCATACGCCTTGAGGATGGTAATGGTGTAATTTTGAAATTAATAATTTTCATAACCAACTTGTATCAAGTTTTTGTATTTTCAAATTTAACCACACTTGACTGATTTTTGTCATAAAAATGTGTCAGTATAATATAAGGCAAGAATAAAAACTGACTGCTGTATTCCAATGACTGCCGAATCTTCTATTGTTATTTCTTTTTAAAATGAATAAACTAAGCAATTACAAAATATATTCGATAGGAATTTCTCATTTATGTTCTGACTTTTTTCTAAGCTTTGATTCTCGGTACGATGTAGGGACATTATTTCGTGTTATTATGTTCTGATCTTTTCATTCAGACTCCCTTTGTAGACTTGATATGAAAAATGCTTTTTAATAATAAAACTTTCCTTGTGTCTTTGCCAAATCTTATAACATATTAGATACTCCATTTATTAGACGCAGAGTAACATATGAATTATTAATAACTTTTTACAATACATTACGAAACTTCCACATTTCTAAGATTTAGGTTACAGAAGATTTTAGCAAACATTATCTTTTGGAAGCATCCCAAAAAGAATTCACTGTTAGTTTTCGTTATTTGTTTCTGAAATTTCTTAGACTATAATTTGTAGATTTAAATAATATTGTCTAAAAACTCTTAGAATACATATTAACGTAGATGATTATTATATTTTCAATGCCAAAATTTATATTTTATTAATTTAGTTTTATTACAAAATATGTGATATTAATATCGTATATATCGTAATAAATATTTCTTCGCAAAGTGAAAGGTGGTAATGCTAACTAACATTGAGGCATAAAAAGCAGGGAAATTATAATATACTTACAACATAAGATTTCTATTTAACTTCATACAGATTGAAGGAAAGAAACATACATATATGTAAATATATATATATATATATACACATATGTGCATTTGTGCAATTAAATTGTTAATGAAAGCCTTTATAAGGTTTTATTTAAACACCTGTTGAAATTGAATAAAAATAGCCCTAGAGTACCCTTTGAAAAACTTAAAATGGCTAACAAATTGATAGAATGTACTGACATTTCGTGAAAGGTCACCCGCTCGGGGTCTAAGTTAACGGGGCTAATTCGTACACTTAGGTAAACAAGTTGCAAATGTTCGGTAATTTGATGGCTCTTTAAGTAATCATCGAGATTATTATAAGAGGCTTTGCATGTTTTGACTTCCAGAAATGATTGAACGATTATTTTATCTTAATACACAAATTGATTTTTTTGTATTTTGAGCAGTTAACTGCATACAATGTATAGCATATTACAGTTGTATTGTTTCAAGTTTGACCAAAAATCGAATAGCTGATTTCGCAAATAATTTCGATTTTTTGCATTTTTTATATGCGATATTTTTTACCTTTAATATAATGAGACTGACAACAACTTTCATTTGTTCTTTTTTAAGTGTAAAGTGTCATCTCTTCATTCCTTTTTTGGTCGACTGACAGGTTATGTTTTTCGCAGGTGTGTTAATGTTTGTATGTATGCAGGTGGCTGACCGGTTGGCGCAGTGGTAGACTTGCCTTTCCCACCGCAGGTCGTGGGTTCGATTCCCACCCAGGACAAACATTTGTGTGCATGAACATGTCTGTTTGTCTTGAGTCTGAATACAAAGACCGCCGGAGGATGGACAGCAGCGTCCTTTTCTTAGTACGGTGGAACATACTGCGATCGCCAACCCGCCTGCCAAGCGTCGCGATTATGGCACATTTTCCCCAATGATGCGATCAATGGCAGAGTCCTACGTCCAGCAGTGGACGATCATAGGCTCAGTTGGTATGCAGGTATGTATGTATGTTGGTTCCATTGCGACGTCATAGAGTCTAGATCATAAACTGCTGTACCGATTTTGAAGAGTGAGGTCTATTTTTCCAGAGGCAAAGACTAAGGGTACAGTCAGTCGGATAATTGATATTTTAATTTAATTAGTAGTTTATTATATTACTGCATAATAAATAATTTGTTAAATATTTTTAGTGTATACTGCGGAATCCTTTTAATACCAAATGGCTTTAAATACACGACAAACACTTTTCTTGATGTTATGTTGTGAAATTAGAAAATTTTGATGCCATTTATTAAATATAATTCTCGTTAAATACTAGTACTGATGCTTCAGTAGTATTTAATTAAGTAAATATCAGTACTAATCAGACATTTAGTAAAATAGTATTGCGTATATGAGTCGTGCAAATTCCTATAATCTTGTTCGACGAGACATGTTGATCAAATATCTGATTACTGCAGCTAGTTCTGCACTGGTTTATATTTCCATATATTTCGAATAATGTGCATTTATAAATTAGTCGTAAAAGACAAACGTAATTAACAAATGTTTTGTGGTATTTACGACATATCATATGTTTCATTTTAATATTTCACTAAAGAGCAAAAAAACTAGGTACATTTAGGAATAATCTTCAATCGACATCAAATATGTCACGCAAAAATCCATTTGAGTATGAAAAGAATTGTATTATTTACTACTCATTTGATAAACCATGTATAAATTTTTAAGTACTTTATTTTACTCGAACAACTTTCTAGTATTCTGTTTGGTCTTCAATAGCAACCCAATTTTTAGTACTTAGACCTGTAGGAATTGGAGAAAGAGTGAATTTACGCGTGTTCATCATTTTTAAAACATAAATAAAAAGAAACATAAAACTACGCAGTTAGTGCGAAATGGCCGCAGATGCGAGCTGGTGGCCCTGACATTCCAACTCGTCTTACTGTCTGTCTGTCTTGTATATATTTCAATGAATATTACATATACATTTGTATTTATGTTACATAAAAACGTTGACATAAAATGCCTTGAGTGCCGGGAAAGCTTTAAATGGTTGGAATGTGTGTGTGAATAGCACAGCCAGTATAAAGAAGTATGCGTTTTTTAACAGAATTTGTGATGTCATAAGACGACATAGAAGGGGCAGTTATTTCCATTAAAGCATATAGTAGGTAGCAATTCTCAAGTGCCCTCCGATGGCACGCAACGACAATCTCACAACTTTCCTTCTGAACCTTAATTCTGCTACTATGTGTGTTTGTATGTATATTTATTCTACTGTAACCTCCTGAAGTCTAAACGGCTGGACCGATTTATTTTTAAAAGTGAGGTGTCATTCAATTCGTTATCTTCCCCGGAGGTCTTCTCCTTTGTCATAGGGGTAATCAGTTGGGCTTATTGATTCTTTAAACTAACTACTAGTTTGCTACTACAGACGCATGTTTAATTTTTCGTCTTATATTTATTTCCATTTTTAGCAGACTTAAAAAAATATTTATATTTCATTATTATTTAGGTTACAATGTGTAAATAATATAATGATTATTTAATGATTCATACGTGCACTACATTTACATTTATATCCATATTCTATCACTAGTAACTGTCTCGCTACCATATTAAGAATCCTGTTGCATTTCCTCATTGAATTATTCAGATCGCGTTCGTGTCTTAAAATTCTTAAACGAAAGCGCCAATAATGTTTGGCTAAGACGGCTATATTTGGCTGTGCCGTTGCCGTCTCTATTAAAGTATTATTTATAAATTAAAAATAATAATAGTATTCTCTCATCCAAAAATCGATAAAATTTATCTGACTATATTTTTTATACTACGTAAACGCCATTTGGTATCTTTTTGCCTATAGTTGGCCGGTAACACAATAATATTGTATAAAATTTAGTTAGCTTGGTAATATTCGATTTGACACATACTTGATATATCAAAAAAATAATTAATTACTTGGGCAGCAGACATAATTGAGATACAAAATGTAAGAGCGTAATTTCGTATAATAACGTTCACGAATGTCGTGAGAGAAATCCTTTATTATGAGATTAAGAATTAAGACAAAGATCTTATCCTTAATATTTTATGTTAAAAGACAATGTTAGATTTCGACAACAATTTTACTAACATTTTAAATGAAGTAAATTTTGTTTTTAATAAAAAAAAATCAAATTAATTACAAAAGAACATAACAAATTTATGTTAGGTTAACCTAAATTCAGTCACAAAATACAAACCGATGGACGTAACAATATTGCTCATTGGGTCTAGAAGTTCCAAGCCGATTTTACGTACTAATAGTCATTTCAATGCGCTTCAGTGGTAACAGTCAATGTTCAAATAAGTCAATGTTCAAATAGTTCAAATAATATATTAGGTTACAAATATCAAAAGTGTACTATTACGACAATATATTATTTTTATTATTTTAACAGTGGTAGACTTCGCAATATAACATCTGTTGCAAGAATGGCCCGCTCCACCGGTGAAATACCACGACCTCACAGAAGACAGACGTGAAGTAGAAGTATTCTGCGTTTCGTCTTAGGAGTGAGGTGAAGGAGGCCTAATTTTAGTCTTCTTACCTTTCCCACCCTTTTTTTAATAAGGAAAGGGTGGGAAGGGAAGGAAGATTTGACGGGGAAGGGGATAGATAGATGAAGGTTATGTTCATTTTTATGTCTATCCCCCCTTCTCTGTCTATTAAAGGTAGGCAACGCATCTGCAACTCGCAAATGGTTACCCTAGGAGGTTTATTAATAAATACATAACGCGTTATAATACCAAACACGGAAAAAATTTGGCATCAAAATAACAATTAACAATTTAGTTCGGTAGTCATGATCAACTTTTAAACAAGTCGGGATAGCTGAATGTGTTACTCTATATTCGAATAATTCGCCCTGATATTTTTTTTTGGCCTAATTGGCCCTCATATATTCTATTATTAACGTTCCATTAAATGTCTATAAAATTTTAGTACGGTCATAGAGTTCCAGTAGCTTTATCTTGATTACCGTCTAACCCTCGGTTAGGCTTTGAGTAATTTGATATATCTAAGCAATTAATACATGGAGTTTCTATGAGCACGTCTATGAAAGAAGGTAGACTTGTGGGATGATGAGCATGACATTACACGTTAATAATGATATCCATTAAGATATAATATTTCTGTAGCTCACATTAAATACCTTAAAATATTGTGATAACTACCCCATAGGGTCACCATAGGGTATAATAAAATTCCGCATATATAGTTTGATATAGACTTTCATGATTAAATGTACATATGTATATAATGGGATCCTCTATCCATATATCTCTATCCATCTATATATA
>DWLR01006319.1:0-10163 GCA_018246295.1 Papilio alexanor hazarajatica
TATATATATATATATATATTATCTAAAGAAAGATAGATTTTATTTTATTTATATTAAATCATCAATATGTAAACATTTTCAATTTTATACACTACAACACTGTGGTTTGTTATTTCTTATTCTTTTATGCAAGGAGTACAGAACAGTTTTAAGTATAAAATTCCAAAAACCTTAATCAGAGATAGAGGTATAAGTAACGATCTCGTATAATATGAGTATCTCTAACATAACTAGAATCTGTATATTCTACATTATTTGTGCAATGGAATCGGAAAGGATGATGACGTGCAAACAGGAAATTACCACGGCTGTCCTATTTTAACATGAAGTGGTTTTATCGTCATAACTGCATTGCATTTGTCTCCGTAGGATATGGTATTCGATTTCAAACGAAATTAAACGTAATGCCCAAGTAATAGCGGAGATGAAAAATTATATAAATTTAGCTGCATATGATCTTCTCTATTTTCTTATTATTAAGGTACGTTCGCTGACTACAATGAGGCTATCTGATTATACAGTAATTCAGTGGACAAAAAAGACTAATTTTATGTCCCTTTTCAAAAACTCTAATGAAACATATTTAAAAATACATGTAAGAGAAAATTATTGTTACAAAATTCCTGGGATACAAGTTATTCAACATCAGATTTGTTAGTTGGACAGCTAGTCATTAAATTAATGTTGAATGGATATTGTTCTTATAAACACTGTAGTAGAAACAACGACTCGAATAAGGTAATGTTATAATTTATGTTTATTATCGTTCCTTATTAAGAAAAATACAGGCTAATGATTGTCTACCCGGCGGGAGAGGGAAAAATATATTACACAAACATTTTCAGGGGCGTTCAATTTGCATTTTAATAGAGATCCACGCGTACGTAACAAGTTTAACTAATGGGCGTGAAATGAGGGAGAGACATCGAGGTGGCCGCGGCCGGGACTCACTTAAATGTCATTCGGCTTGATTGTATAACACGTGTAATATTCCAGATCTGAGACATTTGTTTGTCTTATTATGTGTATGGGTAACAAAGTTTTGAATATTTATTTATTCGATATACAATACTCATCAAAATTTTCGAATTCGGTGTCAAGGAATCCGCACTAGATTGTTCAAGTGGCTTCAATTTGTAGCCTACGCTAGGAGAAAAATACGATACATGACGCAGAGGCTCACATGAGATGGTAGAATACAGTAAAAGTAAAAGTAATGAGCAAAGAAATCATGATCCTAAGGAAATACACACAATGAGAATGTAAAGTTTTGTTTGAGAGTCTGCCATATTTACTATTAATATATGACACGCATCAATATTTGACATGTTTACATGTCAAATAAGACAAAAACTGTTCCAACTGCTCGACTGTTACTACTCTTAAAATAAACACTTATAAGAGTAGCCTAAAACGACTTTATTTTTGGCTTACTTAATCTTTAATATTTATCTTTAATCAATTATTTATATTGTATATTGTCCTAATTTTCCTCACGGAGACGAAGCGTCCGTATTACCTTCTCACACAGTTTTGCTGCGCGTTTTACCCAATTTTATCCCAAGTTGAAGTAGAAAGCTTTATTTCCGTGGTTTTATTATGAAGTACTCATGAAGCGTTACGTCACACGAGGTACGGGCCAACTGAATATATGTTTTTGTAACCTGTCCGGGGTCGGGCGCGCAGTTATCATGCGGGATGTGACTGCTTTGTGTGGCGACGTCTTAAGATTACGCCACTAACAAATGTGCCACTTGCAAGATGGTATTCATATGCAACTTAGCAGAGCTCTTTATTCGCTACTCAGGATGCAGTTTTTTCCATTTTACTCGCGAAAATGTACTTGTTTGTATGTGTAACTTTATTTACTTTGTTTTTATTTAGATTTTGCGAAAAGACGTGTCTAGATGTTAAACTTAATGCGTAAATACATCGTTGTTTGCGATGTTTGTTGTCTCAGCCTTTAAAGGAAGAGAAAGCGTGCTAAAATAACTATTAATAACTGTTGGCTAACAGAGAAAATGTCATATTAATGTTTATTTTTAACTAGCAAAGCCCCGCTGTTTTAAGCGCCGCTCGCCATGGATATTGTACCCTTTTCGTTTAGCGTTTTTTTTCCCTTTTTGCTCATCTCCTATGGGTCGTTAGCGTGATGTTTAATAGACTATAACTTTCCTTAAGAAATGGTTTGTCGAATGCAAAAACAATATTGAAATCCGGTTATAACTTCCTAAGATCAGTGGATTTAATCAAGCTCTGCAGTTAAAATATATTTAAATATAAATAAACTACGACTGGAAATAACCATTAAGAAATAAAAAGGTCTACTTCCATAGAATTATAAATATCTACGGTGTTTGCACGAACATGGTATCGAATTAACATCGCGTATTCGCGGAACATTCTTAATTCGCAACATATTTGCAAAGCTCAGAGTCCATAAATAAACCAAACGAGGGCCACGACGTGACTCATAATAAACGACAACAAAGGCTAATTGTTAATCCGTGTTGAAGAAATAAACGAAGGCACTGTCTGTCTGTTTGTCTTATAAATTATTCAAATGATATTTGTTATCGTTTTGTCTCAGTAAAACAGTTGGCTGGCCATATCGATCGGTGCATTCTAACATAAAGCCGAAATACGTTTAAATATTGTTAGTAATTATTATTAAAATGCCCTTCTTTGCCCTGTATTGTAATGTTATGTTGCGGCTGGACCGATTTTAAAGAGTGAGATGTTATTCAATTCGTATTTTCCAGGGTTTTATAGAATCAGTAGGTCTCATTGCTTTTTTTTTAAATCTAATTTTATATAAAAGTTTGTTTTGGCTTTAATCATGTTAGCATAATAGGTTATTTTTATTTTTTTATGTGTTATTGTACGTTATCGAGGAAGTTTTATATTACATTCTATGGTACTACAGTCTAAAGTAGGATAAAGTATTAGACGATTTACTTAAATTAGATCTATATAACACTGCAAATTTTAAAATATACTTAATTTATTAAAGTTATCAAATACACTTTGATGAAGGCTGTATGTAGCAACATTTTTAAAGTGCCACATATTTTAATTGTTTTCAAGGCACATTTATCGTCATGTTTTATTTTGGTAATATATTTAATTTGCAAAATTTACATATAATTATAAGATGTAAGCGAGTCGGCAAAACTTAAATGTATATGGTACTCGTACACTGTCCACAATGCGCACTTGCGGTCAGATGAGTTGTGCATTTTGATTTTATTACTACGCATTTACAAAATGGCGGCCATTCCCTCCAAAACTTGAAATTTTCGCATAATCTATAACCATATCCACTGTATTTTCATTATATTACGCAAAGATGCGGTCATTAAATAATATATATTCCTACATTATAAAGAATTTCTAGGATTAACGCTTGTAGCGCAGTTAAATCATCCGCAAGATGGACTGAATGATGTCAGCAATAGACCGATTTTGATAGAGGTTCACGAGTGATGCCCTCAACATGTCGTAGGATATTCAAAAACATTTAAAAAAGCAAAATTTCATATAAACAGAATAATTTATATTTACTTGGGTACCGATATCAATTTTTTGTAAAGTCAGTATAGAGGAAAATGAAAATGGAAGGAATGGACACATGTCCTAAAAATATATTACTAGCCAGTAAACTGCTTCCTACATTAGTACGGATTTATATTACAAAGGACCCATTGACTCCTACATTCCCTTAAAAGTTTTTACGACTCACTTGACAGAACGCAGATGTTTCGGAACATTTACAACGATTGAAGAGGGAGGGAGACAAATAAATATAGACTAACTTAATTTTACAATGCATTAATTATTAATCAACATAATGAAATAACTTCAATTTACATATCAACTTGCTGATTAGCTAGAATATCAAAAATATTAATAAAATATGAATAATATGTGAGAAAGGATTGAATTAGCAATCCTTGATTACTTTTATAAGTTTCCATGATGAAGTGAAGCTAATCAGAACGATACTACGAATTAAATATTTCAATAGGACCAAACTGTAATAAGTAATTAATTTATGATAAAACTTTACTTTCATATTTATTAGTGTTACAATAAAAGAATAAGTAAAACTTTTTTTTATACAAGAAGGTGGCAAACGAGCAAGCGGTCACCTAAATGACCGCTACCCATAGACATCGCAACAAGCATTTACAAGCTGCAGAAACGTTGCCTACATTTAATAGAGAAGTGGAGAGATAGAAAAATTAACATTACCCTCTCCTATCTATTCCCTTCCCCGTCAAATCCTTCTTTCCTTCCCATAAGGAATGGATTTTCCTTATTCGAAAAGGGTGGGAAAGGAAAGAGGACTAAAATTTGGCCTCCGGCACCTCACTCCTCAGGCGAAATGCAGAATACTTCTACTTCACGCCTGTCTTCTGTGAGGTCGTGGTATTTCACCGGTCGACTTCACTTGATAGAGCTAGAAATTTTGGAACCGATTTTTTTTATGTATGAAATTATATTTCTCTTACATATGTATATCTAAAGTGTTTTAAAGTGTTTTACTATTTTATAAAAGGCGATAGATATGACTATAGATGTGAAATTTGATATATCCTTTTTATATCTTCGTGTCAAAAGTCATGTTGATAAAAACCCTATTTTTTTTAGACAGACTGCAAATGATAACAATAGGGCAGTCCGTTAACAGTGTAATGAAAAAACGACTAAGGATGATGTTATGTGAGTAATGCAGATTACTATCTACATATATTATGACATCAAACAATGAATAAATATTTAAAGATAAAGAATAAATTATTTAAAGATGTGACGTGACTATTCACATCGCTTAAGAGAATAACATGTTGAGTTTATTTTCAGATGAAGTTTCTCCCACTTTTCACAGATTCGGGTCAAAGATATCTCTCTCGTCATGATGTGACAAAGTGTTACAAAATGCAAAAGTTTCATATAAACGTTTTCCACAGTAAGTCGTTATAAGTTTGTTAATTGATTAATCTAATATTAACTACTTGTTATACAATTTAAATAATAATAAAATTTTTATATTTGCTGGTGGTTAAGAAATAAAAAGACAAAAAAAAAATTGGCAATACTTAAAAAATGATCACAGTATTTTTACGTTATTATTTAAAATTAATTCCGCGTTAGAATAGTTTTTAGAAGTAAATCTAAAAAGTCTGTTTAAAATCACTGTACAAAACACTAATGGAAATATCAGGATAAAAATAAACAAGTTAGCGACCTTGAGGCCATCCTCGGTATCTGCTCCGAGCGCACATTTGTCTGTAGAGATGTTTTCGCAGCCGACGGTGCGGGCCGTTGGTAACCGCTGCGAATAGAGAAATAGATCCATGTTTGTTTATCTCTGACCCGCTTGTTAACCACATGTAGACTATATAGTCACGGAGTCGTAAAATATTCACTGTTTCATTAATAATTCATTGAAAGATTCAAAAACATTAAATTTTGTTGGAGTAGAGAAAAATTAAGTAGGCCATGTGGTACTCAATCTATATTAAAACAAACATGATATAGTTTACATGATAAGATTGATCGATTGACGAAATCAATATTAATGAAGTCATTGGTTCCACGAAATTGCTTCCGAATGGATTCATTTCATTAACGTTATTATATTATTAATGGGTCCGCAGCAGCGATTCAGTATTTTTAATAGGCACTTACCGGTCTCATACATAATGTCAACATTTTCATGGCTGCCAGAAATTCCTTTCATTTTTAATTATTTGTCGTATCTATACAAAAAAGGGTACGAGCGCTCAAGACCATAACCCGGAGGGACGGGTAAATAATTACCGATTGTTATTTGGATGTTGTGGATGGATGGATGTTCGATATCAAAAGGTAACTTTTAAATCTTCCTTAATGGTATATGCGAGTATATAGTCGGTCGAGTCAATAACGTAGAGGGCCCATTCGTCGTTGAATTTTAATTTTTTTTTTCCATTGTTATTATCATTTCTAGTGTTTAAAGTATAATAAAGCTTATATGATGCGGATAATTATACTAGCAGACAAAGCATTCAATAATTATTTCGTCTTAGCTCTTTGCCTATACGAGTTTCATCACTAACTCGGATCAGTTCAAGGTCGCGAGATCAATCTAAGATAAACAGAACTCTGTTTTACGACACGAGCACTTAAATTTTGAAACACCGAAGTGTTTCCAAAGATTTTATTACTTGTAACTCTATCTCGGATTTCATTTATTTTCTGCTGTTGTTTTTCAAACAATATAAAACAGTAAAAAGAGTTGTTACCTATTACGAAAAACAACTTTACTGCGTATTAATTATATTTTGTATGAGTGTGATTTGATAAGCAAGTTTAATTTATGGCCGCGTCGAAGTAAAGTTTTTGACGGGTATGTATGCATGTTTGTATGTATGTCCGTTCTATTGAGACCTGGAGCCTAAACGGCTGGATCGATTTTGAAGAGAGACGTATTGTTCTATTCGTATTCATCCCCGGAGCGCCATAAGCGTACAGTCATACCTTTTGATATTTAAATTAAATTAATTGCCAGTATCTTATATAATATTGACATAATATAAACTATCTTATATAATAATTATAACAAACTTATATTTTTATAGACTGTGTAATATGTGTAAAATGATTGTGTGCATCAGCATCCTATTGATTTCCATCCATGAGCAATCTAGTTTAATTTCAATGGATGAAATATTTAAATTATACGGGCCACATTCCAGTAACGTAGTAAAAATAAGGAGACTATATTATTCTAAGAATATTTACAACCGCAAGTAGACCTGTTAGTACTCGTATATACTTTTCAATAGATAGATAAAAGAGACCGATGTACTAAAGATAGATACAACAATACATTGGTAATTCTCCGACAGTTCTCCTAAATTGAAATTCGAGTTGGTCCTGACTGCATGAATGCAGGGAAAGTTTCGCGTCGCACTGGGTTGCGTCTGAGCGCATTTCATTGTAAGCGCTAACCGTATGTTAACTTCCTGAATACTACCAACGTTGTCTGTTATATAGAAAATATTTGCAGAATAAGCTCTCGTGACCTCATAAACCAAGTGTGCCTTAGAAGTAATAACGTGTAATAATAATAGTGGCCGTAAATGGTGATAATCAAAGAGTCTTTAAGTTAAGTTTTTAGTGTTCTAAAATAACTATTATTTATCACTAAACATTACGATGGCACGCTGGATGAGGGTGGCGGAGGCGATCAATGGGAGAGGTCTACATTCAGCAGTGGATGCCCAAACGCCGAAACGACGGCGACACATTATATAAAAAGTCGTCATAGAGGAAATTATGTCAAGTGGTCATAGTCATCATTAATGGCATATGTAATTTAACCGGCTGCGAGACAGAGAAAGTACTGAAACCGTTAACCAAAACCGAAACTTATTCCATTCCAAAACTTTCCTTTCCCATTTATTATATATATTAAATATGTGCTACTACAGTCTTCTGAGTAATTTTATTCTTCATTGAATCCCTATGGTCTGAATTTAATTCCTTAGCAGTATACATATAATATCATATCTCCACTGCTTGTTGTGCGACTCTTAACTTACAGACCAACGATCAAAGAACAATTCGCGGCATCGTTGGTTATGACCAACGATGCTATGGAAAGGATAATTCAGTGGTAGAGTTCGCAACATCTGTTGCATGAATGGCCCGATCAGTGGTGAAATACCGCGACCTAACAAAAGACAGCCGTGAAGCAGAAATTTTCTGCGTTCCGTCTGGTGAGTGAGGTGCCGGAGACTCAATTCTAATCTTCTTTCCCTTCCCCATCCTTTTCTATTAAAAAAATGATAGGAAGAGGAGGTTCATCCCTGAGGAGGGTCCTCAGGCAGTTAAAACTGTAGCCAAAATCAATTACAGTATAGACTACAGTAGAACTCAGGACTGTACTGTACCTGATGTTGGTCATACTAAAGATTAAAATCAAATTAAAGATTTCATTTACATGCCTAAAAGTATTGAGATGTTAAAAGTTGAGCCAAAATTCGTAATGATCTTTTCACAAAGTCATTACCATAGGTATTTTGATATGCGACCCCTGCTTTCTTTCACTTTTCCTCAGAATTGGTTTCGTATGTAGCAGCCAAAGCAAGTTATCATCAAAACACCGAAACTTGACAGAAGATCGGGCAAGATTGTGGTTAAACATTGATGTTGGATTAAAGCAAAGTATAACATCCACAATCTTACTTTGTCTGTAAAACAAACTAATTTGAATTAGTAAAATGGAGAGATATAAAGTAGTAAAAACATGCCTATGTAATTTTTTTTTTAGTTAATTTGGTTATAAATTTATATGTAAATGTTAGACGGATAACCCGTTGAAAGTAATGGTACTTATAGATATTGATACGATTCGTTTAACGAATGTAGTCGTTCTATTCCCTCTCTCCTCTCTTTTTTCTTTATCTACAAAACTGGTAGTTGAAGACGACTTATCTCTTTCATTAGTTTATTACTCATATCTTATTTAGTACCAAACGTCCTTCAAAAATATGAAATTGGCATAGACTATTCACGTCGACTGGCTAAAAATACTTGACAACCTATTTTTATACGACAATCTCATTGCACGGAAACGATTTCTTTTTTTGTAACATAATCTGTTATATTTCCACAGTCTATACAAAATCATATCTTCAGCGATGCGATGACGTGATGGCGTCTTATATGTCACGATATCAAATTTTATTTTTAATTAGTATTATTATATACAAAATGGATTAACATTGGTTCCTCATGACTGCAGATGGAGCTGGTAACTTTATCGTCTTGTCTAATGCCAAGATGTTTTCGTGTTTTTTGTTTGACTTATAAGATGAAAAGACAGACAGGTTTGTTTATACATCGTCCATATATATTACCATTTCGTTTACTGTTTCGTCATTCATAATTGACAGCCGTGGAACTGGAATGTGATTATTGCGGCCCATTTGTAAGTATATGGTACACAGATGTGCTTACACCCGTTTTAAAATACAGAGTTGCAGCGATTCCTTGTGAAATTATTTATCATCAGCATTTTTTTTGTTGACTGATCGATTGGCGCAGTGGCAAGGCACTTGCCTTTCGCGCCGCAGGTCGTGGGTTCGCATCGTCTCAAAATTAATTTTAATTAGATTCGATTTCAAATAAAGATAATAAATGAATGGAAGTTACGAGTAACGAATATTTTAATAGTCAGGATTTATAACTGTTTATACTCTTTGTTGTTTCTGACATTTCATGAGAGAAAACGACATGAAAAAAGTCAGTGCATTTACTTGTCATTTTTTGGTGATTTTTTTTAAATTTATTTATTAGTTTTTCCGTTATTCGGGGTGAAATTAAATCTGATACATAAAACATTACAAAAATGCTATAAAAACACGAAATTATTATGTACGTATAATTAATTCTAAACGCATTGGAACTTTTACATCGAAGAGAGCGAATCCAAAAATAATATTGTACATTTGAGAGATATTTTTGTTTCGCACCTTCTATATTCACTAACCACGTAGCGGATTACTTTGCCCTAAGAAAAATCTTGATGTTGATGTTTTATTTTTTATTACATTTAACATCTAAAAAAATTTGAAGTTCGTGTAAACTTATTTAATAAAAAAAAAAAAACAAAAAAAAAAACATGTACAAAGTTAACCTTACAACGGCAAACCGCGATCCAAATCGTACGGTGTAAATCCTTTCACCTCGCTACGCCGCCGCTAACTAAGTTGGTTAAAGTTTAGCACTGTTAGTAAACTGCCGAGTATAAATATTCAGAATCCCGCATTCTACTAACTTGTGAAAAACACCGCCTTAATCTCGGGGTCCTTGCATTTTATTATAAGCGTAATTTGCATCCGGCTTGAAAGTTTCTTTGCAATAAGACGTTATAAATTTGAAAGATTATCTTAATATAGACCTTTTTAATTATTGCTGTTTAACTATATTTAAAAAAAAAATACATACAATAAATTAGTATAGGCTTAAGAGTAAACTAGCTAGTCTAAAAGACTTTAGTTTTTTCATGTACCTAAAATTATATTAGATTCTTATGAAATTAGCGTTTTGTCGTACTGACCACTTTGATCTGAAATATCTCCTCTTTGGTTAAGAATTCCAAATTCAAA
>DWLR01006320.1:0-10162 GCA_018246295.1 Papilio alexanor hazarajatica
AATACATACATATATAGATATTTACACCCAGACACAAGACAAACAGACATGTTCATGCACACAAATTTTTGTCCTGGTTGGGAATCGAACCCACGACTTGCGGCGTGAGAAGCAAGTATCTTACCACTGTGCCAACCGGTTAGTCAATGATTAATTATACAATTGTAATATACAAGTGTGAGCCATTATTACATCTTCAGCTCATCTCTCAGCTCTTTTATTACACCGTTAGCTGTTCCCCTTCGGATTTACCAGCCGTAACGAAGCTTCAGGGCCGTAGCATGATGTTTTAAGTAGGTTATACGACTCGCTAATAATTGGGCTGTCAAATGCAAAATGAATTTTTCCAATCGTATTGGTAGTTCTGGAAAAGGAGAGTATTAAATATGAATGGGCCTAAGAAAAGATGAATGGACTGCGTAAAAGATGACATGGGCGAAGAAAGGAGTGACTACTGAGATAATGAATGACTGACACAATGACGTGGAAGAAGAAAACGTGTTGTGCCGACCTTACTTAATCGTTGAAAAATGGGCAAGGAGAATAAATGATTTAGTAGGAGATTAGTGCATCCATACAAACTATCTAGCTTTATTACATAAATATAGTTTTACATGGCTGATCGTAAGATCGTCGATGTCATTAAGATGATTTTTTTTTCATAGCATTTTATTTTCTTGTGTAATACAATAGCAAAGGATCAGTTAAAAACTCTTTCTTAAATGATTTCTTCTTTGTAGTGAGCTGTAACTTGTACCCTCTATAATATATCGAAGACGGCGGAGTACTCGCAGTCCTTTGATAGAGACTGTTCGTTTAATGCTTTTAAAATAAGTTATCTCTAGTACGAAAGGTTATTTATTCTCGTTACTTGATGACGTCAAACAAATGATTTTTAGGTTATTTAAAAAGTAATTCGTTGGGTTGGGTTTTTGGGTTGTTTACTTTGAGTAGTTTGTTATTATTATTTAGTTACTAGAAGACTCGAATGTTTTTTTTTTACTTTTTATAATAATTTAAAGAGTTTAAAAGATTTATGTACATTTAAAAAAAACTGATGTTTTTATTTTATTTTTATTCAATAATTTGTTTAAATATGTGACCGGTAATTAATTTAATGTCAATAAATATATATTTCTGTATTATTGCCGCCTGATTTCTGAAAGACTTTTTCAAACTGTCACTAAACTAACTTGTAATTTTATTTCAAATAAATTTCAAACAGGTGCTCTTACTACACAAATTATGTCAAACAACAATTTACTAGAGTTAAATTGATTGACTTTTCAGAAACCGAGTATTAGACAAATATTGCATTAACAATGTTCTTCCAGAAATCAGAAATAAAGTTTTAAGTCCTACCAATAAATATTTAAGGTAATTGTAAATAAATATTTAAGGTAATAAGGTGTTGTTGTAATAAGTGACATCTGCACGATTCATTGTCTTACCCGTGACGCAAGTCGGTGGGCTTAGTTATTAGAAATTTGTAATTAAATTTCCTGATATTTTAATTGACAATAATACTCAAGAAGTTTTGCAGAAAAGTCCACAAGTTTTAAAAGTTTCAAGCACTCTGTAATTTTATTTTAAATAAGAAAGTAGGAAGCGAGAAAAGTTAGACCTTAATAAAGAAAACTAAAACACTATTTAAGTTAATGTTACTATTTTAATTCAATGCCTCTCTCTTGTTTGTTTTAAGTTTAAACGTAAGAAGTTTCGCTGCTGAAATTTTTTTATTGTCCTTTATATAATACACGGTGAAAATCGCTTAACTTTTCCCGGCGATCACTATATTGACCGTTTTGAAGAAAAAAAAAACACAATTTTTCTTCTTCCTGAGGCAAAGGGTAAATTGAGGTAAGGGTTGGAACCTGTAGTTCCGCACCACTACCCACCAAAAATGAAAAACTGTAAGTTTTCGTCTATTTCTTACATATCTAAACGATTCCGACCGTTTTGCACCTTTGAACGACATCGCGACGATTATAAGCAAATTATATAGTGATGTGATGATTGACAAGGATATCCTTGTTATTTTATCATAATACAGATATTGGGCTGGAATCAGAATATAGCCGAATTTCATTGCAAATTTTATCCACGTAAAGCCTAGAGGGCCTGGCCTACACACTTCTTTTATAAACTCTGAGTGACGTGTCGCAAATTTTGAATGGGATCACGTCACACGCTGCTTTATTGTATAACATTTTGTTCGGTGTACACCACACGTAGCTTGTATTTTTATTTGTCATTTGTATAATGAAGTAGGTATAAACTTACTTTACTTATAGAGACAAAAGATTTCATTGCTTATGATTTGAAATCTCTCCTATCGATGAGCAACCGAAAAGTTAAAAGTTTATGTTTTTCTTTTATATTTAATATATATAAAAGAAAAACATAAACATAATTGTGCCCAGCCCACACCAGCAGTGTGGGCTGGGCTGGGGTTTTATATTTTAGCGAGGGTGAATTACTAGAATGTATAAAACTATTAAAAACAACAACGCCCATACTTTTTTCCTAGGTAATTAAAAGTATAATATTTCGATCAAGCATTCATCATTCATCTTCAACATTGTGGATAATGTATAAAATTCTCCAGTAAAGAAAGAAATTGTTACAGACAATAAGAGATGCGCACAATGAGTGTGTGTAGCAAAACAGCACTCTACTTGCTATTGATGAGAAAGTGGAACAAATAAAACGCAAGCCCACTTCCATCTATAATTGTCGTATTGTTCATATTACGAACAACTTCAAATGTGCTAAAGATACGGTAATTGAGCAGTAAGTCCAAATATGAGAACAGTGGTGAATATAACCCTTGTGTACTTTCTATTAGCCGTATTAAAAATAATGGGTATCCTGTCATTGCTAATAATTGCCGTGGAGCCCTTTCGGGCACCATTCGATTGGTAATCCCGCCCAATAAACAACACTACAAGCCACGGTTCTTCTGTAGCTATGTTACTCTATACAGCAACTGGCAGAGTTACTTAAGAGTTTTGACATCTCCCAATCAGTTAACAAAATAACGTCCCGAGCCGAGGTTCCCAAGGGAGCCCCAGAGCTTTGTTACTTTTAGCTTCGAAACATTTTGTCTAGGTTAAGCGCATTTTCTTTTCTACCTAAGTCTAATCAAACTTTTTCAAGTAACATATTAGTCTCAGGAAGATAAAATAATGAGGGTTAGTTTACAAATGGCGGCATATACGTAGTTTGGATGTGATGATCACTATAAAACTTAATAAGGTCACTTTTTATGACACATCCTTTTAGAACAGAGTGTCGATCTGATGACTGATATCAAACTTTATTGCGCTTTTTGTACGTCCACGTAAAATTTAACGTTGACTCGTTAAATTACGGTTGGAAGCCGTATTGTTAACTTATTTTTGCACTATATGTATGTCACACAATCATTCATTTCTTTACAAATTCTTAATAATTATTACCACTAGCAATATATTCCCTCGAAAATTTCCGTTTTATAGCCGCAGCTTATCTGAAATATACGGCTCTATATAAATATTTTATTCTTATTAGTTTAATTAATAATATTTATTTTTAAAAAAACATAATTTCCCAAAAAATAACCATATCTTATAGATTTATATCATTATTATTTCATAAAAGGTCAAAAAATCCGAAAATTGTCTAAAAATGAATAAACATTTTGATTTTACAACTATTATAATATTTATTGACATACTATAAGGTGTTTTTTTTTTATAGAGGTATAGAACTTTGAAATGGAATAAAACAAAGATAATTTTTAATTGACATGAAATTTACTGTATTCGAAAGATAATCTTCTGGCACTATAATTTAAATATGCTTTCTGGCATATGATCGCCGAGGCTGGCTCTGACGTAGTCTAATCTAGAGGTCTAATTTTCGATTACTTTTTCCAACATTTGTGGCCGTATGTTGTTGTCCTCCAAGTCCTCCAAGTGGTCAATCGTTTCGTGCTTATAAGCATAGACTAGCGACTTCACATATTCAAACAGAAAATAGTTTTAATGCACAGGTCCGAATCGTGAAACTATGCTGTTACCAAACGTTTCCCTCAATAAATCAATTATGGCACGAGCTGTGTAACATATTGCACCGTTTTGTTGAAACCACAGCTCCCGAACATCATGCTTGTTCAACTGATAAAGGAAAAAGTCAGTAATCCTGGCTCTTTAGCAGTCACCATTAACTGTAACGTTCTGACCAGCATCGTTTTTAAAGAAGTACGGACTAGTGATTCCACCAGCCCTTAAAGCACACCAAACAGTCAGTTTTTCTGGATTATCTGGATTATCATCAATCCAAATACGGCAATTTTGTTTGTTGATGTATCCGTTCAAACAAAAGTGAGCTTCATCGCCTAACAAAATTCGCCTGTGAAGATTGGGATCAACGGCAATCTTGTTTTGGGCCCATTCACCGAATCTACGCCTTGCTAGGTGATCTAGGCTAGGCTTCAATTCTTGCACTAGTTGGATTTTGTAAGCATGCAAACCAAGATCTTTCCGCAAAATCTCCCATAAAGTGGATGGACACATATCCAATTCCTGTGCAAGATGGCGGATAGACTGATTCGGGTCTTCCTCTACGCTACGCTCTACAGCAGCGATGACTTCTTCTGTACGCACTGTACGATGTCTCTCTGGATGCGTATTATCATTTAAAGTAAACGTTGTGCGAAAAAGTTCCATAATTAAATGAATTAATTCCTCTGATGGACGATTATGTTGACCTTAAAATGGACGTAGTGCGCGATACGTATTTCGAACAGAACCATGATTTTCAAAATAAATTTGCACAATTTGAAAGCGTTATTCAGGCGTCAATCTATTCATGTTGAAATGCCAAACCAAGCTAAACATAAATCACTTAAAAGCTGAAAAAATGGCTGCCAGTTAAAAAAATGTTGCCAACTTAAAATTCTATACCTCTATAAAAAACAGCGTACACTTATGTTGTGTAACTATTTTTATTGATGTACTTTAGTATAACTCTCATTTTTGTTAAATAAACTATTATTAAATCAACTTTTTTGTCTGAAAATTAATTTAAAAAAAAAAACATATCAAATAATATGGGACAAGACAAATGCAGAAAACTATCAAGTATTATGACTAGTATTCGTAGTGTTAGTATTATGTTCAGAGGTAGTAATACGCAGAAACAAGGAGAGTTTATTGGTACGTACGTAATAAAGGTTTTTGTTCAAAATCATGACACAAATTTTAATCGTTTATTAAGCTAGCTTATAGTAGCTTAATACCGCCTTTCTTTATATTTCACCTATCATTTTTTTAAACAATAACTAAATAATACAAAATACGACGTCGTATCTTTTATCTATTTGTTTCAATTTATAACATCACAGTTTCCTCGCGGCAAAACTTTAAAGCCCGCATTATTCATCACGTGGGAAATAGTCCTGCGTGCGTCCTGTAAATCAAGCTAAATGTGAGTTACAAACATTTTCACAGCAGCTACGGGCAATAAAAACAACACATAGCTGTTACAAGTCGCATTATCTTACACAAATAGTGCAAACTAATAACAATGTGCAAACTTTTACTCAAATCTGAAGGTTATTGTAAAGTCAAATAAGCAATTTTGATGGCGGGAAAATATTTGATATTGTAAACACAGTTTACCAACGTGACAATTATATAGCTTAGATTTTAAGTAGCTTTTGACCAATCGCTTATCGATACGAGCCAATACTATGTATTCCGCAAGATTTTATTCCTATGAGAACAAAGACATGATTTTTTTTCATATTCTTCGGTGGCCATCTTCAAGTGGAATATAAGAAACTGCAAGATCTCTTCAGAATCGCATCGGTTCTCCTCTGTACTGATTCTCAGCTTGCTTCAGAATAACAGCTACGACAAGCAATATGTGCCAATCAGAAATTTTATGGTCTAGAGATTTCGTAATATGAGTAGTTTCTTAATTTACAGCAACATAAGTTAGTCGCATATTACCCTTTAAAACGTATCCAACAACAAGAGGCAATTACAAGTATCTCTTAAGACTAAGTCATCAAAAGCAAGCAAAATAAATCTGGCGCTAACGTTTGTCGCATGGTTCGTTATTCGTTCTTTTTTTAATATGTAAATTATATCAATAAAAATAGATATGAAGATCTAATCATGTATAGTAATCCGAACGCTATTTATCTTTACGATATTTACCAGAGGTTTAAAAAAAATTAATCACATTTCTATTTCATAACCAATATCATGTAAACTTCTGGCAAGCGTTTTACATCCAATAGCACCAATCAAGATTTCTCAAGCACGTAAATCTTCGCAGGCACAAGTCCGAACTAAAAGCAATTTCAAAACAATAATTTGCACCGTTTTCATCTTAGTAAAATATCTATTAATTCGTAAAAAGTATCAATAAATCTAAATCGCGTACAAATAAAGTATATTTATTCGATATTTATTTCACCGGTCATAGAGTACGGTGTCAGCTTTTCAGTGTATTTGCCAAAGGGATACAAAAAAGGTATCTTGCGGGCAGCAGAGCGACGGCCCACTTGTTTTATTCTCCGAGCAGTTTGCCGGAACGCTTCCCGTCGCAAGTCTTTGTATCGGCGAAATCGGGAGCACGTAGGAGCTGCACTTTTATAGATTACATGAACACAGCTGAGAAACATTTCATATATATATACACTTCGAACGTTAGCACTCACAATAACATAAGCTGCCCCAGTCGCGCTTGTAATTAAGGTGATAGAGTATAACATCACAATGTAGACATTGCTGGGCACAGATAGAATTTAACTATTAACCATCTTTAAAATTCGCTTGTACGTTGTTTCATGTTTGTTCACGCAGAGCTTCATCATTTAGCAACCGATTTTAAAAAAATTTCTCTTGTTGGAAATGCAACATTCAAATGCAAGTCAGTCCCATTTAATTTTGAATTGTCATTGAATCTTAGGTTCCGAAAATACATTCTACATATTGGTAGACTTAAAACAAGCCCTGTTTTGATTTAGTGCATTTGTAATGAGAGCAGGACTATAAATAACTTATAAATAAAAATGGGTATTGCCCACGGTACAGCATACGTTCGTTTCTGATTTTCCTTTCTAATGTTTTTAGCTATTTAATTCCGCGTACATTAATTTCAATAATAGATAGCCATTGACAAAAGCATGTAATTGTCGACATTATCATAGCAATCAATTGTGTAAATAAAGCTTTGTGGTATTTCTTATCCCTTAAAAAAGTGAAGAAATATACAAGTTTAAAGTCAGTTTTGATTTTGTTGAAAAAAAAGTTAAAAGATAATACGTAAGAAAAATAGAAACTTGGTAATAAATGACTGAACCTGCACTTTCAGATTAAAATTTGGGTGAAAAGACACAGAGTTGTCAATTTTTTAATTTGAAGAAATATGCACATCGTTTCATGCAACGTTATAATTAATGACGAAGAATTTCTGCAGCTTGACGATGTGATAAGGATAACTCAAATAGGTTGCAATCTACGACGATAGTCAACCCCATTTTGGCGTAAAAGAAATTGTCGTGCACAAGCCACTTAATCAAACCATTCATTCCTTGTCCGCAGCATCCGACATTAATTACTTATGATATTTGATAATGAAGTTGCGATCACAATTTACGATATTGTACGTAGTTGATTCGTACGTACATATGTATATGTATGTCATATATAATAGTACATTGAACAAACACGCTGCAACTGGCTGAGCGTGTTATCGCACACTGGCTGCATTATGTCTCGCTATGGACGGGTAAATGCCCGTGTAATAAACAGATTTATTAATTAATCTACGAGTATAGTCGATCGCTACGTTCAATAGCGCTTGAATATATTAGTGAGGAAATCTACCGATAGTCAATAGGTGCTAAATTCATTTTAAATTGAAACTTAGATGTTTAACAGTGTTCACAATCGAAATGTCGGGTGAAGGACTACGATCCATAATCGGAGTGTGGAACAATTATTTTGGCGGATGAAAAGAAAGTATGTACATATGGAATTAATGCAAATGACATGATTGCATGGTGTAATACAAATGGATAAGATACGAAACGAGTATATTAGGGAATCCTGAAAGCAGCATCAGTGATCGATAAACTATGGAGCAAAAGGTTAGCATGGTATGGTTATGAGAAGAAAAGAATTGCATATGACAAGAATATGTCAGTAAGGGTAGACCTGTGGAGAACTGGATGGATTGTGTGAAAGTGAGTTGATTATAAAGGAAGTGACTAGTAAAGTGATGGATAATAGATCGATTCGGAAGACAAAACCCGGTTGTGCTGATCCCATATAAAGCGAGGAACCGGATAGGGAGGTGATGTGTAACAGTAATATGTTTGTTCACAATGTAAAAGTCAATAACAGCAGCTTTTGTATGAATTTGAAAAATACATTTATTTACATTTTGTCAGTAAATAAATGTTTGAAAGTGCCAAGAACTTACATTTTTGTGTTGTTCGTGTTTCAACGCTGTCAGAACGATACGCGATGAAATGTGGGAATGTAAGCCGTTTAATATAAATCGTTTCTTATTCTATGATATTTCCAGACCATTTATATGACAAGATAAAAGATATATTCGAAGTGAGAATTGAAGCAAACTAATTATCGGACAATGAAAAAAAAGATACGATCGCGAGAAATGAATCTAATCTTTAACAAGGAATCAGTATAGTTAAAAATTTATAGTTATCAAGCTTCTCAATCTACTGTAAGCTGTAAGCTTGAAACCGACATTTTTTTTTTCTGAAATGACAATTGATATTAAATAAAATTTTCTTTTTCAATATATATTTATAAGGAGAAGTCTTAAGTTATCGCCTTAAGTTTTAACAATTCTTAAACTCAGCTGTGTAAGTAGAGTGTAGTAAGACGTAGGTCTTAGATTTCTAAGACAGCTGAGTTTTATAAGTAAAGCGCGCTTACTTTCCGATGATGAATATTTTAGGTACTACGGGAATCTTTCATTCAAAAACAATTTTATTCTTTTTCCAAGAGAAAAGATCACTTTAATTTTTCTCCCAAATGTCGATGGAACCGTCAGTGGACCTTTGTTGCCATTTTTCATTTCATCGACATTTGTTGATGGATTCGAGCAATTTATCAACTGGCTTTAGAACCAGCCAGTGATCGATTTACAGCTTTAACGAAATCTTTTAAGCTTAAAAACTGGTTGTCGCTTTATTAATTTGAACAACAAAAATTCCTCTTGAGTATTGAATATAAATTAAAACATTCTCCTTTCCTTTAAAAATGAATTGCTGACTTTTCTTAAGAAATTAATAAAATAATAACTATATGTACCTAAATTATATATTTTATTTATTCATTCATTTATTTATTTACACTTTGTTGTTTTCACAAAAGGCGGACTTAATACCTTAAGGTACAAGACAAGGCAATGAACAAAACATATATTACAAATATAGTTATAACATACTGAAAAATCAATACATAAATATTCCAGACTTTTATCGAGAGGTGGTCTCGAATTAATCGTTTAAATTGAAACTTCCTGTTTTCCTTCCTTATTGAACCGTACCGTACCATAAAAGAGTTACCAAAAATCCAAATGAATGTGAAGGAGTATTATATATTTATAATATATAAATTAAGTAAATTATTCAACAATAAATGATATTGTTGAATCAATTGATCTCGTGTCTAATTTATCCAAAATCCAATATAACCCTCTCACCCACACATCTCTTAGTCTCACATCCTACATCTTTAGATCTCACATAATTATTAATACTAAATTGCCAGTGTTCATAGTGACGGCATTAACTTACATGATATTAGTCTTGATTGTCAATGGGTTGATGCTTGTACAGTACTTTCCCTAGTGGACTACCACCAAAATGTTAAGAACAAATGTTTAGAACAAATAAATAAATCTAAAAGCCCTATACTAAATAAAGTGAACGAAGCAGTGTGAATATTTTATATGTTCGAAAATTCAATTGTAGCTGTGGTTCATGTAACATTGTTAAGTAAATCAATTCGTAGCGAAATGTAGGGCATGCACTTTATTACAATAACATACATTTAGAATAACGCGTTTCTAACTTCCTTATTCCTTGTGAAAAAAAATTATTTTCTTGACTCTCGAAAAAGTCCTC
>DWLR01006321.1:0-10158 GCA_018246295.1 Papilio alexanor hazarajatica
AAACACGACATTAGTTACATTTAACTTATAAGACTAGTCATCGATCTTTATTACCTACTATGTTAGATAATATTATTTTATGAACAAACATATATTGTTAGATTAACGTTCACTTTAAAATGGCGAACTTTGAGCGTGTCGTAATGCATTACCCAGGCTTTTACAATGACTTACAATTACTGACTGACACGGTTTTGCAGTGAAAGTGACGTTGACAGATAATGTCATACCAAATATAAATAAATCTAATATTATCGATGATTAGTTCTATATGGATGATTTGTAACAGTGTTGAAAGACAACATTGTCTTAAAACTTTTGTGTGTGAAAAGGAGAATGAGCGATAAACGCGTAAATATCGACATAACAGGTGCAACTCACTCAACATACATTATTTGACCAACCAACTGACACACGGCGCGTAATGTATGCACTTGAGATAGTTTAATTACATCGTTAAGCTATCATAATTAACCACGTTAATATTTTATTATTAACAACTAAAGGAACTGTGTTTGGCAAGTGTCTAGATCGTCAGACATTCACTATTTTGAGGTCATCGGTGGGATCAATCATGACCTTGTACAACAGTTTATGCGCAAAAAATTCAATAATCTTAATATAAACAAACCGTGTTTTCACGGATATCATCAATTAAAAAAAACCTCGATTGACTGAATGACACTCGAGGAAAGAATACAAATAGAATGACACCTCTCCGAAATCGGTCAATCTGTTTAGATTACAGAATGTGATAATGGATATACAAACCCTCCTACCTACAAACTCTTGAAAAAAATTACAATCCTTTCAGTCGTGCACTTATAAGTATACCTCGATTTGTTTATCGATGGATAGTAATCACACAAGAATTATTTAGCAGTCCTTCAATGTAAAGCGAAAACGTAGAACATTTCAAAACATAATTGTATAGCCTTAGTTCAAGATTCAAGGATATCTGATTCATCTCAATTAATCACAGACGTAATCCGAGAGATTCCGGGGGCGGGCATTAGTCATGGCGGTTAGCGTGGGTCAAGGAGACAGACCGGTCCCGTACCCACGGCCTTTCATTCATCAGCTTATCGTGTATCAGCGAACGGGTCGATTGTTTACGTTTTGTTGTACAGGTTTAACCTTCAAGAGATCTAATGGAGAAATAAACCGTACATTCGTAAGTATCCTAACGCAGCAAAACGCTCTAAAGCTAAAGAGATTAATGATTTTTTTTGCATACGCGTTATTTTAATCAACTTCCTGTACCTTCATCCACAGACTTCTTTGGTATATTGTCTATTTACTATACTACTATAATTTATTTTAGCAGTGCATATTTTATGTTCATTATGTCATATAGGGACACCTAATATGGTCCTAAACTATTCGCATTACTAGGGTATTGATGTCACTCTCATATATACTTGTCATAAACTTGAATGTCCTGTCAATTAAACACGCAAGTGTCAAACACAAAGATATTTTGTATACATAGGTAATTAATTTACGACTCAGTAAGGCTAGGCTATGAGAGGGAGTGGGCTGTACAATGAGATGTCACCGAAATATTGAACCCGTACCATGCTACGAATGCATGCATACATCAAAGCAACACACATGTATTATGTTTATAGTAATAAAAATAATTGTGCGGACATTATTCATAACATCGACATCCGCGCGACATTATCTCGTGGGATCGAACCCGGAACCACACGTTAGCAGGCGAAGCGCGTTCGTGAGCGTCCGGTACACGCGGTTCCCCGCTCAAGTGTCTGTGTGTAAAGCATTATATATTTATATCTATTTTTTTACTTGAAGAAATGCTTTTTCTCCTAGAGATTGTTTTAGCACGTTTGCAAATATAATTCGTTGAAATTTATTTCAAATTATCTGCAACTCTTGCAATAGTTCATCGTTTTTTTTGGATTACAAATTTTTGAAATGAAAAACACAACATATATACACAGACTATAATAATCATTAAACAGGGAATATTTGAAATGTTAAGACACTGGCTGAAAGTCAATAGTCTTCAATGCTTTTTGCAACAAAAAAAAAACAGATATTAGGCGCCATCTTACATTACACGCGTCGGTTCTGCAAATGCACTTCCTGATTGGTCGGCGGTCGGGTTTCGTATCGCGCACATAGATGTCGTTGTCCCGAACCACAGATACGATCCGAGTTTAATTAAAGAGAGATTTGTTTCTTATTTCTTGCAATTATATGATACAAGGCAGGGGAAGAGCTTTCGTATGAATAAATCTTTGTTAGTTTAACAAGACCCTTCTGTACATTAACAATTCAGCTCCGTTGGTAATAAGGCCTATGAATGATTAAATTTGTCTAAAGATGTAATAATACCATTATACAACTTATTTATTTACAATATGCGCATAGACCATATTTCGAAATATGGTCTAAGCTCCGCCTGATAAGAATCAATTTTCAGATGGAAATCGTGACCGCAAAGGACTTGTTTGAAGCAATTAAAATTAAAAGATCAATCAATTATGATCAGAACATTTCGTATTTGCTATCTGCCCCACATTGCACTGGTATATGACTATACACGATTACAATTCTGTCGCTTATCATTTAAATTAGTTTCTTTTGTTACAGTGGATCACGCCTGAAGAGTGCGCGGTGTACAGTCGCGAGCGCAGGCCACCTCTAGTCATCCCCCGCATTACGCAGTACCGAGCCCCGCGACGTGACATCAGGCAGCAAAACTTTGGAGGACATGGGTACGAGGTGAGTGTTCACATTGATTTGTTTTAACATCAAAGGTGTTAAGATCAAGTACAATTTATAAAATAATCAGTATAAAGAAATGAACCTATCTGTTTAGCCAAGACAATTTCTTAAAACAACTATAGTAATAAAGCCACGACCTAATGCGATACTTTTTCTCGGGATTTTTTTTTTTTTTTGAGGAATTGAGAATTATTGACATTCTCAGTCTAGGAAATATTTAAAAGCCCACTAGTTTAGACAATGAATGTCGACTATCAATGTTATTAGCTATTTAAGTTTCAGTGTATTCTTCGTTAAAAGTAAGTACATAAAGAACGTAAAAGTATAAGTAGTTCGTAGTGAAAAAATAAGGGCGTTTATAAAATGTCCCAATAGACACATTTTCATATATTCTGCATATAGTATAGAAATATCTGAACACACGCAACGTCACTGCTTAATATATGACATTATGCGGTTCATAGACAACGTATGCATGTCATCGCATGCGTATTGCACTTTGACATGAAAGGGACGAAAGACAAATTAGCAAACGGACTTTTAAACAGAGTGTATGAGTCAAAGGTCCCGGACGAGCACGCCATAGCCGCTTGCTAATTTTTGCCATTACTGCTGTCGATGTCGCGTCATTAGCTATGCGCGTTGTTCACCCGAAACAAAATGGCGGCAGCCGTGGTTCGCGCCAACGCCGCGTCCGGCTTTCAATGATTGAATGAATTGAATTCTGCTCAATATGTAAAGTCTGTGATTTATTTTATACGCCGTTCCAAACCAAAATATAAACTTTGCAAACAAAGGTTTATACAATTTCTTTTACGCTAAGATTAGTAAATTCCATTATGTTTACGGAAACCAACCTTTTCCCCCATTACTTCATAACATTAACTATCCATTTTAACAATTTTTCTTCATTTTATCTTCATTAAATTGAACGAATAATCTTACATGACGCCTTTCTTGTTTTTCACACGTAAGATTTATCGACAGATTTCGTAAGGATTTTAATCCTGCGTAATTCCGCAATGGCATAAATTCAACCAGATCAGTGCAGATCCAAAATATCTGTGTTTGTAATTTAAAAGAAAACGGTTTATGTTGTAAAATCTTGTAAAACCACCTCAAAGTGTAAAACTAAATTATCTCGTATCTTGAGCTATATATTTTTCACAGAGCAAATTCAGCCTATTACAAAAATTTATAAGTACTTATTTTTATCTGAAATTAGCTCGATAGACCATCATTTTTAGAAAACGAAATTAGACAAGAATAACTAATTTTGTGATAAAAAACTCACTCAAAACCGCATGGATATTTATCTACGAGAATAATAATATCTCGCCAATAAATTCCTGAAGCTGTGTCGCATAATTACAATTTCGCCGCCAAGCAGTCTACAGTCGAGTGACGATTCCTGGCGGGTTATACATACCAACATTGACTGATAAACTAACAGCCATCATAAATTTTATTAACGTGAACCATAGACATGTCATTGGATTATCTATTTTAATTGCAGCTTAATGACATGTTCTAACATCGGTTCTTAAACGATTTAGGTATCTGAACATTTAAAAAATGACTTTATAATTTTACGGAATTCCACATCAAATATTTATAAGTTAAAGATTTTTCCAAAATGAAAAACACTTTTTGGAAAATTCAAAATTATATGATGCGACACGTCGTATCCACCACGTGAAAAAAGCTGAGAAAAAGAAAAAAAGGAGTCGATTTTAATCATTAAGGTCAATTACTAAGCTTTGTCTGTTCTTTATTATCAGATTTCAACATCAATCTATAACTTATAGTTTACAAAAAGAATCACCATTTTATTTCAGAGTCGCTGGGAATTTAAATAGAAAAAAAAAATTATACACGGTTATATTTAGGTCAAAATGTACACGTTTTTTTTTCTCGTTGTTACATTTCACCCGGAAGTTTCAATTCGTGTTAATTCACTCTTTATACAAGAACCATAAGACCAGTCAACATTTCGCAACGAAAAAACATTAAGAATTTAAGGTTGGTTTCACACTGTTTCCATAATAATGTTATGAGAAAATGTTATAAATTTATTTATACTTATTTATTTCAAAAGAAATTTTGAGGACATTTATGCCGCAAAAAGCTCGTAAGATATCTTACGTTCTCATGATTTTACTAGTTTTAATTTCATTTATAGCAATATTCATTAAACCTAATACTATTTTTTTTTTTGTTTTTTAATGAATTTTCTTCGTATAGAAGAAAGTAGGTAACATGTTTTGTGGTGAGCCAGCAGCAGAAGCTGTTTCACAAATCGATCATTATGATCAGAAAGTACTGTTACTGTTGTTGTAAACAAACAAACGTCACTTTCTATAGATGAAGTTTTTAAATTTTGTGAAAATTATGAAATAAAATGTAGTGTTAATATGGATAAACAACGTTATAAGGAAATGTGTGAAAAAGTTGAATTTACTCATTTTAGCGTAGGTGAAGTATATTTATATTTGATTGCTCATATTAATTCAGAAGGGAACAAGTCCTTCTTCCGTTTGTCCTATATAACTGTCAGTAGTAAACAGACATACAGACGCAACAGTATATTGTGTACGTGGCGAGGACTCGGAGCCACTCATTGAATCAAACCAATGTGCAGCAATCAGCGGGTCCGTAATAAAGCGTAAGATAACGAAGGCGAACGTTTCCTAACGAATCGACGACCGAGCGTTGATAACGAAGTGCCGAGTGCTGTGTGGACATTCTATCGATATAGTTAGTAACCAATCAACATGCTATTTGCAGACAAACAATTTCTGATAAAAAATTGGTTTGTATGTGCTGAGAAAATATTTAATAATACAATAAATATTTTCAGTTCTTTAAATTTTTTCTCTCTAAATGCCTTCACATAAGAATAGGTTGATTTTCGTAAATATCGTCTATAAATAATTTATTTTGTTTTATATGTTATAAGCACATATAAACCTATTTGTTGTCAGAAATTATTTGTCTGCGAGTAGCATGTTGATTGGAAAATTAAAATAAAATAAAATGTTTAACTACACATGATTGTTGTTAAAATCATATGTTGTTAACATGTTCTAAAATGCATTGCATGAAGGTGTTACATTTTTTGTAGTTTACTGTTATTTATTATCCCACATGCGAGTTTCCTGCTTTCGAGCCATGATCAAATATCTCACAGATACACCTTATACCATCTTTAAAAGATTCAACTAAGTCATTCAAAATCCTAATACGTTAATTAATACTGATACTAATTAAATTAGAAATGTTTTAATTATGTGTCTAAGTATCTTTTAGTTTTGTTTTAGAGAACATTAGCATTCTAGACATGTCATCACGCCGCCTTATTTGGTCCGATTATATCGACAAATGCCGGCCACCCATACGGCGCATCTCTACAACAATACGTATCATTATGTTACTCGCTTACTCCGCCACAATTGTCGGTGTGTCACAGTGCCAATGTGTCCTGTACGCTTTATTAAAGAGTTTTTCCCTCTGAACGACCATTGGCTCCTTTAATTTATTTATAACTTTAGTTTGCGGTGACAAATGCTTAGGACATGTAGTGGTTATTGCATGTAATTTAGTCTGTGATAAAGACATGAAAAAACATGTGAAGTATATCCTAGTGCGAAGTAGTGCTAAATAGGAAGTGATAAGATGTTCAAAGTGAAAAGGGAGAGGACTTGGTTCGGGAGGGTAATTATGTTATTTTTATATGGCAACAATTTTCCTTATAAGTGACAGTTTACGCCTAACATCAAAAGTTTGCAGTCCATATAGGGTTCGTAACTGAGGACAGGCGTTGCTACAAAAGCGCGCATTAGGTTATATTCCGCCACGAGGCTTTAGATAATTTGATTTAGGTTTGATAAACTAGGTTGGCGTGTTAACTATTTAATGTTTAACTATTAATGATTCAGACCAGATTCGTCATAATTTTAGTCAAAAAACTATTTTAGTTTTATTTTTCTTTGTTATTTATCTTTTATAATGTTAAACACTTTCAAACCTACGTCAAAAGCAAGATAATATAACCCGTATTATATCATGGAAATTAGCTACCGACAATTAACTGATGTGAAATGCAAGCTATCACAGATTATGTATTGTGCCCTTGTGAAAATATTCCGACAAATTTTACTATTAAATATTAGCGTTAGCAACATTGTACCTTTGGTAAAAGTACGTGGTTAGAGTTTCATTATATTTGTTTTCAAGAATATACCTGACATTGCTATCTATACCACTGAGTTTTAACGATATATGTACAGAGAAAATTACACATTAAAAATGTATATCCTGTCCGACAAAGACGACGGGATTGCATTTAAACACCAAACAAATTTTGTCTGTTTCGAATCAAACCTGAGATTTGCACCGTAAAAACTAGTTTCTTTAACTGCAAGGCTATCATTTAATCTTATCATTATATCTTATAATTCATAAGTAATCTAATTTTTCATCTATCTCAATAAATATCGACTCGATGTGTGATGTATTAAGGAAGGTCGATATTATGATGACTCGTAGATTAGGTTATGACAAATATGTGTTTATAATTGGCTTTTTTGTATAACAATAGTGTGTCGAATAAAATTAACAGCTGTAACTGTTAACAATCCGAAGATTTGCGTCCTTGAAAATAAACTTAATATCGGTAGAAACCGAAAGGGCCGATTGAATCATCGTTTATTGTGTACAAGAAATGCTTGCCCCGAATTTTTTTTTTTTTTCATATTTAGGAAGGGTTTAAATTATAAGGTAACTATAACACATTGCTATGAATACATATAATATATTAAAAAGTGTGCGGACGTGCGTCCGAGCTTTTGTTTTTATCTGTATGCATTTATAAAATACTTCTTACTTATACGTTTGTATGTTCGTGTGTTTATGTCCGTCTGGTATTGTGTATGTGTTCGCTTTAAATTTAAAAAAATAATAAAAAAAATATTCTGGGACATTATTCACACATGGCTATCTGATCCCAAACTAAGCAGAGCTTGTGCTATGGAAACCAGACAACTGATATACTACATATAATAATACTTTTCTTTTGTAACTACATACATATACAGATAATTACACCCAGACACAAGACAAATAGACATGTTCATGCACACAAATGTTTGCCCTGGGTGGGAATCGAACCCACGACCTGCAACGTGAGAGGCAAGCGTCTTACCAACCGCGCCAATATGGACATTATTTGTAATTGTATTTTTTATTAAACTATTTCTAAATCTTTTTATGTAGTATTAATAATGGAAGTTGGAGATTATTTTGCTTTTTCGCTACTTGTACTTATTAATGAAGTGTAGTAGGATTAGAAGTTTAACAATATACCAGAAGCTACCAACGTGCTTGGGAACCATGCCATATCAGGCAACGTCTAGTCGGTTTACTAGACATAGACAGAGTGGTAACTCAAACTTAAGTTCCCTTTAATGTACTGCTGATGTAATAAAAGTATATTTAAACAACTCCTCTTCTACCAATCCTTTAGGATAAGTATATCCTGTGAAAGCAAAAAGCAAAAAGCATAAAGCAAAAAGCAAAAAGCAAAAAAGCAAAAAGCAATAAGCAAAAAGCTCGGGGAACATTTTGCGTGTGGTTCCTCCACAAAGGGGCGAATATTAAATGAAATTAAACATTCATCCACTACTGCGCGATTAAAGTACAAAGAAATCGCTCAAACCGTAGCCATCACACCTGGCAATGGAATCCTTTTAACTGCTTGCTTTACTACTCTCTTAACGAAGTCTAAACCAGAATACTTAATAATAAGAGTTTATGTGGCACGGTAATTATTTCATCTCAAAAATATTTGGAGACATTAATTAAAAAAAGAAAAATAAATTATCGATGACTCATTAAGAATAGGACGTCTTTAAAGTTAACACTGGGTATTGCTAGTTTTTGTTGCTGCGAAGATACAGAGATGTCTTTGTTTTATTGTTGGTATCAGTAATACATAATTTTCTTGGCTAATGTCATGTCATGAATACAATTTTGAAACTGCAGTTTAAGTTTAAGGAAATTACTAGTTGTTATTTAAACGAAATTTATTATTTGTTATTTATAAACCAAGTAGTTACATAATTTTTTCTCGTTTGTTTAATTCTTGGAATTGTTTGGTTTTTCTTTCACAATACTCTTTTATAAAAAAAAAAACAGCGCTTCAATATTGGCATACAGTGACTTAACTAAATGACATAAAAATTTTCCTTTGTCTGTGTTAAATAACCTGAAGTTTAAACTTCAAAAAACTCAATCTATAGCCTACCGTAGCTTCTCGAGGTTTGTCTTATTTCTATCCTCAGAATGTACAAGGTCTACAATCGAAGTTTGAAATGGTACCATTAGTTTGTTATTTTTCATTAATAAATGAGAACAATTTCCTTATTCACAATTACCTAAATAGCTTCAGATTAGTTCATATAATTTTGAAATGAGGATAAACCAGTATTGACGTTGGCAACACTGTCCGGGATATTGACAGCTCTGTTTGTAATGTTGTCAACATGTGTGACGTCTCGACGACGCGCTTACGGACAGATGTCAGTCGTGTGGTCATATTTAGCGACCATCATTCAATTCATAGTTGAATTATTCAATTATAATTTGTAACAAATACCTAGCGTACAATTAGAGTTATTGCTACGAAACTACCAATAGCCTTATGGCATGGATAACCTATCGTAACCACTCCTTTGCCCTTTTCATTGTTAATATAAACTAATTTTCTCGCATCTTAAACGGAAGGCGAACATAGTCGGACGCAACTTTCAGGTAAAATTCTGACCACAACTCGGCAACTTCGAGTTTTCCATTTTATCGAGGGTCGTCTTCTGCTACGAGAAATTCTCTAGGTAAATTTTATATTAGAAGTCAGCAAACGAGTTAGCGGCTCACTTGATAACAACGTAGACTAGGCATAGAGTTACGTGTTGCCACCTTTGCGGAGGTAAATATAAATAAGAAAATGCATAGGAAGTCGAAAAGACCTGCTGCGATTAATTCATTAGGCGAAACAAATATAAATATGTATCTTTACTGCACACCGTTAAAAGTTCAACCTTGTCTGAAATTAATTAAGTTATGAAAGTTCTTCAAAAAGTCAAATATAGTTTGGATGCCCGTATAATGACGTAGTTAATTTTAAACCGGCAGAGTTTTTCCTTTTAGAGTAATTACTACTAAAACTGATTAGATTATGACGCCTGGAACTCCGTTGATGGACGGACTTCGGATATTTGCATCATAGATAATAATAAAATGGCATAGATTATATAACGACACCGGAACACGCCCACGACGCCATGTTACGTGCGAATATCGCACGGATGTGATGTAGTTCGGATTTATTTTTATTTTATGATG
>DWLR01006322.1:0-10158 GCA_018246295.1 Papilio alexanor hazarajatica
ATATATATATATATATTTAAAAATAATTTCTATATACATAATATAGGAGTTTTTTTTAATATATTGAAGGCATTGACGAGTGAGTTCTTCCTGAAATATAAACATGTCATTCTCAGAAGTGCTGCATGCGGTATTTATGGCCTTATAAAACCTTTAATCTATGAGGAAGAATTGTTAAGGTTAAGGCACTGTGAAATGAATCGACAACTCGTTATTATTTTTTCAAGTTCTTTTAAGGAATTACTGAATTTACTAAACGCCACCTAATTAAAAATTGAGTTTACTTAGATTAGATTGACTTTATTGGGTTCTAACGTACTTTTTTTAGTTGTAAAACTATATTAAATTTTATTTATTTTTTAAGTAACGAACTAAGTAATTCTAAAGTAACAATCATCTGACAAACAAATTGTAAGCAAAATTGTTATTGACGATTGTAATCCTAATAAGACACATTACAAAGTGCTTATTCAGCCAAAGTCGTAATATTATGGTAACTGGGAATAATATTCATGAAATTCTCTTCCCGGCCTGACCCTTAACGCCACTTTTGCGCCCTTAGCATCCCCATTGTCGTCCAAAAGCTTATTAGCCATCGTTACCTTCCCGTTCTCGTACATTTATATTTTAATTAAGGTCCCCGCAAAAATAAAATCATTAACCCACTGACTCGGTGTATATTCCATGCTTTTAAGTCTAGGGAAAATGAATACCATTAACGCATTTGAAAGAGAAATAACATTTTCACAGTCACAAAAATAAAGTATGTTTGAAGTAGTCACCTATTATTTATTAGTATTTTTCGTTTGTCTTTTAGTACGAAATGTACAATGAAATTTTCAATGGGAATGAACCTCGTTATACGTTTAAAGAACTTCGAAATGATGAGAACTTAGAATGATTCGAGGAGCGTTGTTACTAGTTAAATTACTATTTAAGACAATGTATAGGTAGGCGTATGACTATTTTATGATGAAAAAGAAGTAAACGAGGAAGAAATTCACCTGATGTTATGTTATCATAATTAGCCAAGACTATTAGAAACAATTAGAACAGTTACAAATGAGTCGTCATCCTCTGTGAAATATAAAGGAATAGAGAAGAATAACAAATGTAGAGCATTGGATCTCTGGTACCTTACTCATAGAACGAAGAACTAAATATCTCCACTTCATGCCCGTATCTTGCGAGGTGCTTCCCCGGTCGAGCCAACACATGCATTAAACGGTCATTGCACTAGAATTTAACATTATTACGACTACCATAACCATTCCCATATCATAACCATCATGTTACTTCTAGTATCGTGTGACCAGTCATATAAAAATTAATAAATCCGACCTCTTATAACTAAACTTTACAACTCCAATTGCATAAAATAAAAATGATTTTCATATCTTTTAGGCAAAAAAGGTTAATGACATGTTTGCATTAATCTTTTACAGTTATAAAATTAATGTGCCATCGTGATTATATCAATGTCAAAATGAAATATTAAATGCATAGTAGAGAGGCTATAAAAATTCACGTATATCATATACGAGTGAACGCTCGCATCCCTCGCCCGGGTCACTGCGAGGCCTTGCCCAACCTCATTATCAGCTTCCGCACATACTAAATACAACCGCCGCGAATTTTATTAAACGTCAAAAGCTATTTTATAAGATCGTTGAAAACTTCACATTTTAAAAATGTACTTGTATGTTAATATAATACGTGAGATGCAGGCTGGTATAAATAAAATATTATTTTTCCACTCACTTCGTTTCTGTAATAAAATCGCGCCGTACGATTTTATACAAAGTAATATCCCGGTTAAATTATGCCGACGCTATAAAGGTTAGCCGTTGGATTTTCACATTTATGAAGCTGTGTTTTTCTTCTGCCTCGGCTAATGAGCGGAATTCAAAAGCTTATTACGGTATTCAGCAAATGAAAAAAGAAAAGTGAAGCTAAAAGCTTGTTTGATGTCCCACTGCGGTGCCTTCACATTAAGGTATACATTTGAAATCTGTATCATATTTAGCGGACAATCTATAAACCGAAATCTTGAGATATAAAAAATTATTTATTTTTCAAGATTCCTAACAACGTCTTCCTTATACTTAAAACCTTAAAACTACAACTTGGTAAGGATGAAAGGAATGGATGGATGGAAGGTATTGCCAATCGTATTTTAGAACCAACCAAAAACGTTCGTTCGTTCTTTCTATTTGAAGACCTAGAATCAATCTCTTTTATGCGCCCATAGCCTAATGGTTTAGGGTACGGACTACCGATCATGAGGTCGTGCGTTCGAATCCCGCCCGCCATTCGCCTATTGTCGCTTCCCATAGCACAAGCCTTTAAGCTTAGTTGGAATGGTTAAAAAAAGTCTAATTCTAAGACGTAACGTCTTCTTTTACACATATGCCATAGACAAAATTGAGATAAGACGTTAATATAATGTAGTGAATTTTATCTACCCTTTATATAGCCATGGAATACACGGTCTGAATTCTAAACACGCGATTAATGCGAGACGTCCACATGCAAATTGTTGCAAGCGCAGCAAAATAAATGTTTTCTCCCGCAGGAATACAATACCTGACAAATGATAGCTAGTGGCATTTCACGAATATGTGAAACGATAAAACTTTACGTCATTCAATGCGATAGGAACGAAATGCATGAATACAAAACAATGCGACGCGGTAAAAAATTTCCATATTAAATAAAAACATGTGAAAATTCAAATCATGTTTCGAATATATATTTTTTTAAATATCACAAAGGCAACCAATAATCTCGTTTGCGAAACGAAAATAAGGAGCCTTACAGTGCCGACGTTATCTTTGACGTCGCGTGTCTTTCAAAACAAGTTATTCATCTGAGTTCGTTGCTAAGTCTCATTGATATATTAAAATCATAATACATAACCGAAATACGTTTCTAATTTTATGAAATATTATTGTATATTAGCAACACTCTTAATTGCAACTTTCTATTTTGGTTGCTCTTATTTATACTTGTAGAAACTTATTTATAGTTGTGGCTATTATAATAAGTCATCGAATCAATAATAATTTTCCATTTCGAATGAAATTTTTAATACAGTACTCAATGTAAGTCCTAGAAGGTAGATATTATAATTGTAATACTATCAGTCTATTTAACAATTTTTTATACTATTATAGATTTTTTTTTATGAACGAAGGTGGTCACTTAGGTAACCGCTTGCTGTACCTAAATGTATATAAATACAAAATTTTATCGAAATCGTTAGAGCCGTTTCCGAGATAAACGATTTTTTTATAACAGAAGGTGTCAAACGTGCAAGCGGTCACCTAAGTGAATGTTACCCATAGACATGTGCGACAAGTGCGAAGGGATAGACAGAAAAATAAATATTTCTTTCTCCTATCCATTCTATTATTTCGTCAGATCCTGTTTCCTTTCCTACCTTTTCCTTATTAGAAAAGGGCGGGAATGGTAAGAGAACTAAAATTAGGCCTCCGACATCTCACTGATCAGACGTAACGCAGAATATTTCTACTTCACACCCGTCTTCTATAAGGTCGTGGTATTTATACACATTATATATATACACACATTATATACATACATACATTATATACATACATACATTATTGTCCACCCACAGCAGTATAAACGTAAAATGGTAAAGCTGGAGTGTTTTTTATATCAAAATACACTTGCTTTTGTCACTTTTTTTACTTTTTGACAGTACAAAAATAACATTGATCTTGAAGCGTTCTATTTCAAGAGATAATGATCCAAAGTAAAAATAAACGACTTAGTATACAAACTAAAACGGCTTTTGTACACCATAATAATAAAATGTTTGTTAAATACTGTATGGAATCCTTATGTCCACAAATGGTGCAAATGAAATAGTAGATTCAATTACGTTTTGCACTGGAACACAAACTCATATCGATCATATCGGTTAAAGATTGTTTCTTTGTGACGTTTAATTTTTTCTTATTAGTTTTTAGACCACCATTTAATAACTATCACTATTATCAAATATGCGATATTTACATGCTAGTACTTCTTTCGAGATATATGTGTCTCCCACATTAATAAAAGTAATCTACATTTTTATTTTTTAACGTGTATATATAGTATTGTATTCTCTTTTAGTTCCACTTCTATCAAACGCTCAGTACTGCACTTACGTTTTTATGAACCAATAATTTGTCACGTATTTAATTTCACCGTGGATAAAAATTAATAAAAATAGCTCTACGCGATTCTACCGAGCTTATAAACTTTAAAACGTGACAGTTAAAGCCCATCGCAGTAACTAAGTATAAAATTTTAACTTGTGATGTTTAGTACAGACATTCAAGAAATATGGTGTACAGTGGTAGAGCCCGCAACAATAACATCTGTTGCCGAACGGACAGGCTCGACCGGTAAAATACCACAATGTCACAGGCGTAGAATTTTTTTGCGTTTTCTCTGATAAGTGAGGTGCCGGCAGCCTAACTCTTTCCCTTTCCACCCTTTTCTGGTAAGGAAAAGATGATAAAAAGTGGTGTGTAACCGAAAAGAATTGGCGTTAGGTAGCCGGCCGTAAAAACTATTGCCAAAACAAATCACAGTAGAATTCAGAATATATGGAAGAGTAGCCACTAATGTGGCGACCCTACCGTACATTGATGCAAATCTGCAAGTCTGCGATCAATAAGTCTGACGATATGTTAAATATGTTATTGTGATATAATTTATCTATCTATATACCTACCTACCTATCTTAAATGTATGTAAGTATGTACATATGTCCGTTCCATTGTGACTTCCGTTTCTGTAGCCTAAACATTTGGTGTCATTTGGTGGTACAGTCACTCGGGTTTATTGCTTTTTTAAATGAAGTATTGGTTGTTTTATTTATTAACACAACTTTATGTCATTTACTAACGAAAAATTTCATCCATTCCATCGTTATATTTATATCCATATTAAATTGTCATATATCTTAGCCCATAATAATAAACCCAGTCTTTATGTTTAATCATATATAGCTATGAATTTATATAAATATAAATTAACTTTGCTCACTTAAATAAATCAGTATATGTCTGTAACTACTATTTATTTATTTACAACTACAATGTATGATCTATTTGTATAAATAAATGTACAGAGTGACAAACTTCTCTGTAAAGTGGCGATAGTTAAAACTACAAGCGTCGTATTGAAATTCAAGCGTTTGCTATAGTGTCTGCCATTTAGCTGGCTATAGTATCGACAGTGGCGACGCCACTCACTTTCCAGAAAGCTTGTTCGATCGATGCGCTGAACAAATTTTTATTAGATACAAATTATATCAAATCTCTTAAAATGGATATTTAGAAGCTTTCCGAAATATTGAGACTTAGAATATAAATGTAGGTTTCACTACTAATAAATTATTTATATTTATTTAACTAACTATTTAAGTTTATTCAGCCTCCAAAACAATGTCCGTTTATAACTATGTCAACAATGAACAGATATATCTACAGATACTATACCGATATATAGCACACAAGTTTTTTTTTATAAAACATCGGGACGATTCGATAGTTGGATAAGAATCAAGACTGTAATTTCTGAATTTTATTATTAATATGCTACATTATTTTAGAAATTCTAAAGATAAATCCGACGCGTAATGAAACACAGAACCGATTAGACATAAACACAAATAACATAAAATCCACAACAGCCTTATAAAATATATGTAAAATATATTACTAATAACGAAATAAACAATAGTATTTTTTTATTATCGGAATCTACTTCGGCTTCGGAACCTAATGTGAATACAAAGAATCTTTCAATTTCGCGGTATGATTGTTATTTTAAGACCCGCTAACGTACGCCGATGTACATTAAACACTCCAAACGCGAGGGCGCAGACGAGAGGAATGATTGATGGAACTGCTGAAATAGGTATGTCAGAATTTAGGCAGGTAACGCTCTATTTTCGGTTCCAAGTTGAATTCAAATTTCAGTATACATCAATTTGGCTATAAGTATACATGACACCATCAACTACTTTTACATTACGAATTTGGTAAGTTAATTGGGTACCTATTAAAGGAAGAGAATGCAATGCAACGGGAAAGTTGTCTTTCTAATTATATTATCTTATATAATTTTATCTATAACTATGTTAATATAATTTGAAAAAAATAAAGAAAAAACTAGAACAGCTCTAGTTTAATAACGAATGGCCTGCTTGACCGGTGAAATACCATGATATTTCAACGGTCAAGCAGGCCATTCGTCCAATGGTCTAGAGGTCATGACCTCACGGAAGACAGGCGTAAAGTATAAGTAATCTGCGTTTCGTCTGATGAGTGAGGTGGCGGTGGCTTAATTTTAGTCCAAAATTACCATGACAACCGATACAGAAGCAACCGATAGTGAAATTTTGTTCTATTTCTTATCCATAGAAATGGGAATTATACGGATTTGAAGTTTTGTTTTTGTTAAAAAACATCAAAAGATTATATAAAAAAGAAATACATATCCACGGTATAATGATTTCGTTAAAAGTAATCTCTCGAAATTTCACTAACAATTAAAAAGTCCGATGCTTGTCTTGATTGCTTTTAATTAATAATTTATTATACTGCCAAAATGGGAATTTCATTATTTCTCTACGAATGTTACTTTTTAGGTGTCAAGAAACAAAAAGAACTATATACTCGCAAACTAAACTAAGAAATAGTAGTAATATGAAAATTATACAACAAACGTTAGTAGCGAGAAAAAAAGAAACGTATTCGACAACAACTGTTACTAACTGGGCTGTTGATGTGAATAAAATTGAAAGGAATAGCCAAGGGCGAAATTGATTTTTCTACGGGTATTTTTGGCAATATTAATTGTACCATTGTTCGCCTTTGCTTAAATTTGCGATGGAATACAGTTTTCTTGACGAGTAAAACGATTTTTGTGAAAAAAAATTTTCTTCCAACTGCTTACCGTAGCGTTAAAATATATTTTATCCACGTTAACTTGATGAAGGAGTTTTTTACCGTGTTTGAATATAAATTTGAATAATTATTTAAGTAGAGGATAAGTGGCGACAATTGCAAGGGGGCAGCGAAAGGGCGGAACATCGCATAAGTCAGTGTCAGAGCCGGACATGGAACGACTCTTTTGTTTTTTATTGTACTTATCTCACCTGAAATTATTTAAAGACTTTGCACTATAAAGGTACATTGCACAGATTAATATTGTAGGATGTAAACTGATGACTTCGTGTAGGATCGCTAAATTAAAGTAGCGATAGTCAGAACACATTGCTCTTGCAAAGGATTGCCATGGGGAAAAAAGTTCTTGAGTAGTAGTGGCCACATAAAGATCGACACAGAGGCCTCTCTCGAGACGGACTTACAGCATGTTCAAAATTCATCATCAATCAAAAGTCTACTGATTAATAATCATATAATCTGATCAAATGTCCAGATCCAAGTAAAATCTAGCTATTAAAAACGATATCGACACCCATTACGCTGCAGTAATATACATAATGTCTCGTTTATTTCTTAGTCGTGCTCGTCTTAGAATGTTTTGTACCATAGACAACTTTTTTGGTGTATTTAATAGCTCTTACGTTAATACACGTTCTTTTCCAATTATTTATAATTACTTATTATATATTCTTGTATTAGCTTTTTCTCAATATATTTACTTCTTCGTAATATATTGCTTAGTCAAAGAAACTTTTATAAATTTAGGAAATTAGTACTGATATCGAGATCATACTGATTTACTGCGTCGCGTAGCAAGAATTAATTAACTTATATCGATGAAACAATAATAAGACGCCACAGACTATAACTTCCAACACGAGGATGTAACAAAAACCGTGAAGAAAAATAAAGAAAGCCTCAGTAGAATTCGTTTGAAGCGCGTAGTGTTTCGTATAAAACATTCAAGAGCTTTAAGTGAAGGGAGAAAAGGTGGCGAAAATCCTTGTGTTAACTTTAAAATATTATACATTACAATATATCTAATCAAGCGTTTCTTACCCTGCATTACTTACTTAGTTTTTTTCTCTAAAGGAAACCCAAACGCAATAAGCAAATATAGCAATCAATAGCCAGTTTTTGCTGAGATTATTAGGTCCTTAAGTAATAGAGTATGAGCCTATCGTACTAGGAATAAGCATTGGTGATTTTTCTAAAAATCATAAAAACGTTTTGTTAATCTGTCGAAGTCTTAAAGGCATGTGAAATAGTCAAAGTAATAGCCATAATAATAAGTGATTTACGTAACTATATTTCTTTATATTCCATGTCTATAAAGAATGCTAAGTAAGTTTATGCTTTCTCGAATAAAGGAGAACCTTGAATTATTTCCATCACGTACACAATAATTGCAAATTTATGAACAAGTGAGTATTTGTAGAATAGAATATCTCTTTAGTAGCTAGCCAGTAGCTATTTGTAGCTTAATATAATTCCAATATATAAAATTGATTTTTCTTACTAAGACAATTGTTTAATTACACTATAAAGTATTTCAAATAACACATGGGTCAGGCAAAAACAAATAATATTTTATTTTTTCCTGACCCATAATGCATTAAGTTTTTATATTATTAGTGTAGTTTTAATTTGATTTTTTTTTCTTTGAAAATTCATTCTACACTTTTTATTTCTACACTCCTTATTCTCTTAAAAAATAATATCATTAGCGTTTTGTATGCAAGTACCGTGGCTCTTTTTTAATATAATTGGCGAGTATACGTTTTTTTAATTACAATAAATTAGTTTTGTTTTGTATAAGAAATTATGTTGAGTGTCTACATATCGCTTCAATTGCAATATTTTTCAATCAAATAATTTAAATCAATATTTATTTAGAAATAAACAACTGTGTAGTTTACGAGATATTGTAAAATTTAAAGCAGTCTATTTTGTAATATAGACAAACGTCCGCTCGCCTCACGGGGCCAACTGTGAGTTTCCTACCAAATAGCTACAAAGGCCTCGGGGGCAACGTCGTTATACATTATACTGTACATTATTGAAGCCACTCGTTCATAAAGAATTTGCCGTTTCATGTGTTTAATTAAACGTCTCACTACGTAAATAACATATTTACATAGTACTTTTAGAAATATCTCAATTGTTTACGATGAACTTTATAGCATGGTATTCTGCTACTGATAGCTTATTATTCACTTACACACATATTCAGTTTCACTTAGCTTAGAATCACTTCGATGATGTTTATGAACTAAAACATCTGCCCAGTCTATGTTAAGAAATATACTACTATTTAAATTCACCACTTTAATTTAATTAATGCAAATTAATTCCCTCAACAGGGACATCGATTCCTATTACTTTTGTAAAAGACCACGGGAATTTATGTAATATACTTCTATGATATAAACATTTCTAGAACTCGTGTCTGAAATTACAATACTTGATTCTCTGCACAAACAACGCTACGATTTCCATTGAAATTCCTATCAAAAGTAATCTCGATAGATATTTATTAATGTTTAAATTTTGCTGCAAACATTGAGTTTTCGTCGAACGAAAGTTTGTAATGAAATCTGAATCTGTATTATGAACGTTTTCCACCCGAAATGCCATTCAACTAATTATGCTTGGTCGTCCTATTTTCCTTGAAGATCAAATTTATCGAGATTTAAGCTTATGCTGAAGGCGAAATGGACATAATTGTGTTTATATAATACGAAGATGTCTTGGTCCAAATATTTGGAGAAATAATATTAATAAGGACTTATACTTGTTATAAGTGGGAACAAATAAATTAATAAAAAACATAGAGCGTTCTTAAAATATATATTGCAATATGATATATTCAAGCTTCTTAAATAATTTACGAAGATATTTGAAAAAAATCATATAGGTCGTCAGGCCTTAGCCTCATTAAAGCCTTTCCTCTGATCACATAACAAATGAGATTTATGCTATTTCACATTTAGAATATGAAAGTCGTTTAAAATACTTGTTTAAGTAAAATAACTGCTGATTTAAATAAAAATATCAGAGTAGCAGAAGAGTTTTGAGTTGCAAATGAACACTTGTTAACATTTGCTACCATCCGCACCACCTTGATGGTTGGCATTCCACAACCGTGCGGTTTTCGCGGAACTTCCTGCCTCGCACAGCC
>DWLR01006323.1:0-10157 GCA_018246295.1 Papilio alexanor hazarajatica
CGCTTGGCAGGCGGGTTGGCGATCGCAGTATGTTCCACCGTACTGAGAAAAGGACGCTGCTGCCCGTCCTCCGGTGGACAACAACAATTGTACACAATTTAAACTTAAAATAATGTGATTCAAATATCATTTGATTAAATAAGTTTGGCTTTTTTGTTTGCTTTATTTTTGGTAGTTATTTAAAGCTAAACATTTCATATGTTTATTAAAGACTTAAATTGTTTTTGCGCATTATTTTTTTTACATTGCTTTATATCTATTAAATTCAGAAACCCACCATAAAAGAAATGTATTAATTTAACTAATAAGATTAAAAACCAATAAACTGTTGTAACATTGCGCTTAGAAACATTCAAATAATTGTATGCAAAATCATAAAGGAATGCCAATAATTTCCTAATATAGATTAATTATAGATTACGTAAGCCATAGCATAGTTCAAATAGATAATTAAACTACATCGTATTACTAATTGATTCAATGTCATATTTATCGATGTTAACATTTTGTATATGTATATTATTATTATCAATTCATACTATAAAACATCTGTCTGTCTGTCTTTCTGTTCGCTATAAATTTAAAAAACTACTGAACGGATTTTCATGCGCTTTTCATCAATAGGCCCAGAGTTATTTGTAAGGGTTTAGGTGTATAATTTGTTAAATTATTGAGTAAATTGGTAAATATGACTATAATTGTTATGCTGCCTTTTAACTTTCATAGAAAACGCTGCCTAATCCCTTTGAGATATAACAAAACAATGTATGGTGGAATATTCCTCTTTTATAGGCTTACAGAAAAGACTGTGGTGGCGTGTCTCTATCTTCTATGGTTATCTCAAAATACCAATTTAACAAAACGAATGGCCCGCTTGATCGGTGAAATACCACGAGCTCACAAAAGACAGGCGTGAAGTAGAAGTATTTTGCGTTTCGTCTGAGGAGTGAGGTGTCGGAGGCCCAATTTTAGTCCCCTTTCCCTTCCCACCTTTCTCTAATAAGACAATAAGGAAGAAAGAGGATTTGACGGGGAAGGGGATAGTTAGGGGATAGACCGATTGCTCGTTTGCCACTTTCTGAATTAAAAAAAAAACATTTTAAATGCGCATTTATCGATTTTTATATAGTTTTCAATTACATATATGTAAAAATATTCTCTGCTGTCCGTGTGAAGCCGGGGTGGGTCGCTAATGTATTTTAATAACACAAAATTGTAAAATTTAAACAGCCCTATGCTAGAAAAAGAACCGCACGCTGTTTTCTCTATACACTTTATGTTGATCATTTAAACATTGTAATACTTTTTCTATTTGTCTACCTATGTACTATATACTATATTACATATTATATACTAAATCTACCTGAGCAAAGCTGGGGCGAATTGCTAGTTGATTTGATCATTAGATTTTTTTATAGAAGAAGGTGGCAATCGAGCAAGCAGTAATCTAATTGACTGCTGTCCATAGACATCTACAACAAGCATTTGTGCGTTGCAGATGCGTTGCCTACCTTTAATAGACAGAGGAGAGGATAGACTGAAAAATGGGCATAGAAGTCTATCCATACCTTTCCTGTCAAATACTCTTCCCCTTCACACTCTTTCCTAATTAGAAAAGGGTGGGAAGGGTACATAGTAGACAATTCAAGAGTAAACATGATAATTATTCATTAAGTTGATTACACTAATATTAATAATAAACACACAATAATATTTTTTGTATTATTACTGTTTATTAATAATAATAATTATTATTATTAGACAACCTACGTAAGGTTGTCTAATAATATTAAAATCTGATGAAATCAAATCTGTCTCAAGGTTTCCGTATAAAATTATCAAATGCATTATAGTCTAGAAACGCGTTTAGGCACGTGTTTCCATAAGTACCTATATCAAATTTATGTACGCCGATAAATAAAGTAACACGTGTCTTCTATCGATTGAACTACAACAATTGAATTGAAAATTGAACAACGAAAACACTAACTCACTGTAACTCAAAATAGAGATGACAAGAAAATCATTGTTATACCACGTGTCTAAATCACTATTGCTTTGAATAGATTCTAGATAAACAGATAGCACCAATACATGTATGTGTCTAAATTCTGTGCTTCAAAATCTACATTTAATTTGAATTTTGACAATACATACGACAATAATCAAAAAAATTAAATCTTCAAAAAGAATGTGGTAATATTAAGCCTTCAATGCTTGTACACGTTTAAAACATGACTTGGTTGTATGTCAACTTTCACATCAAAATCTTAACGAGTATCAAAAAATATTTATATAGTCAAAAATAATTGCTCTCCTGTTATTTTTAAATTAAACATAACATAGATGATTTATATGATTATGATTTTCTTCAAAATATGTTGTGCTGATGATAATGATATCCCGTGGTCGGTACTGAATTTCCGTTTGTTGGTACTAAACTCGAGGGCGGGTACTTAGATATTTGAAACATATTTATGTAACTGTAATAATATTAAAATATACACTAATCAACAAATAACACATATAAATTTTATTTATTAACTTTATAAAAATTCTGAATATTATCCTTCTTTTGTCTTTAACCTAATTGAATGTAACCAATCTTATCGAAGTGACTGAACACTAAATATTTTAATTTTGATTAATGACCTATTTAATCATATTTACTTCTTCATTTGGCAGTCTTATTTCTTATAATTAGGCAAATTTAACTCAGTGGTACCTATAATTAGTTGCGATAAGGTCAAGAGAAAACTTAAAAACACTTCCCTTGGCGTATGACATAGGGAAACAATTTAAAATGTCTAAATACTTAATAGTTAGAAATGATACTGGACTATGCAGGTTAAGAACTTATAGCCACATAGGATATTAAGTTTTGTTTTATTTATAGAAGCACAATAAAACAAACCTTAATGGCTGATGAATGTATAGTGGGATATATGGATGCATCAGTTGTCAAATTAAGTCAATACATGATGTGGAAGAAAACATCTAATAATATGGAAACAGTTATTGAAATTGGTAATTATTATAGAAGTTGAAGGAAGAAGGGAGTTAATTTTGCAATATAAGCATTTATACCTATATGCCATATGACTGCTAACATTTTATCTAGTTTTAATATGTTTTGTTTTACATCAACAGTCAAATCGAAAAAATCCTCAGTGACAAGTCGGAGCCGATGATAGGGGAGGAACGGGTTGCGGCGTTAACTGCGGGCGAGAGATCACACTGGGCACACATAAGACAGACCTGGTTCAATAGAGGACATAATCGCACTTCACTACATTGCATTGAAAGTGCTGCATTCAATGTCTGTCTAGGTATGTCCATATTTAAGTTTCTGTTGTAAATATTTTGATACAGATTTAATTATTTTAAAAACAGTAAAATCAGAAGTCGAACAAGAATAAAATTGCTCAAATTGCAAAATGTCAGTGGTAATATGCTCCTGCTTATTTAATTTGCTTTAGAACTGTAAAAATAACAGGCTAATTACAACTATTGGTGTTATAATAGATGGTCATTACTAAATCTATAATATTACAATGTTAGCCAATTATCACAAAAAAAATTGAACAATTTAAATTATAGAAATATGATTGTTTGAATATGGATTTGTGTTTTTAATGTCATATCAGCATTTACATCTTAGCTTCCTAAGTGATCCAAATATATTTCTGCCACTCTAGTAACTGACATTAATATAAACAAATTTGAATTTGTAGATGACGAAGTATATGGATATGATGAGAAGGAACCGAACAAGTTGGATGAATATTGTCGTATATTGATGCATGGCCAAGGCCATGATCGTTGGTTCGACAAGTCCTTCAACCTTTGCTTCAGCAAGAATGGTTTTGTAAGTATAATTATTGCAAAAATACCTTTGCCACTCTGTACCATTGTATAATGGTACAAAATGTTACCTTTTACTAACTTGTTAACTTTATTATTTATTTATATATTATTAAATACATTGAGAATTTACTGTTGACTATAACGAAGTATAATAATTTTAAAAAAGTTATTTATCTACTTATACTATATGTAAGACAAATTATAATGTAATTTATTTTCTCAGGTGGGTTTCAACGCAGAGCACACTTGGTGAGTAAAACAATAAATATCTTTAAAAATATATATATTTGTATTTATTTAATGAAATATTTGTATCTTCATATAAGATAAATTGATCTAAACAATAAACATAACGTGTATAAAAACAGTATTAGAAATATCAATAAAAAAGTGCAAAAAATATTGTCTTTTGTGTAAATTAAGTAATTGTTTCCTTTAATTTGTTCCAGGGCCGATGCACCTGTGATAGGTCACCTATGGGAATATGTTATTTGGTCGGATTTACAAAATGGGTAATTATACAACATCCCTGGTTTTTATAACTTAATTCAACTAACCCTTGAGGGCCTGCACTGTTCAAATTTGTTTAAATAAAAAAAAATCGTAGTTTCATCTCAAATGCCTTCTCAAATCTCAATGCCTAGGCGCCTTCAGTGTTCTGCCATCTCAAGCCCTGTGTAGCTGTAAATGCTCACTGATTTCACAAAAACAATCCCAAATGTGTATTAATATATAGATTTTAACTGACTGTTTCAGTTATACAGCTGATGGCAACACGCGTGGCATTGTGGTAACCGCTCCACCGCCACCAATAAGATTGCAGTGGGACCTAAACAAACAAGAGCTGATGAAAGGAATTGACGTGTCATATAATGTTGCCCAGAATCTTCTCAACGATGTCGATTTACGCATCTTGATGTACACAGAATATGGAAAAGGTGAGGAAAAGATAAGACATTTGGTCATGAATACTATAATCATATAAAGACGTTCATCGTCTTTTATTGAAGTTAGAAATCTATGGCACTTTATCATTATATTCTGAACAGAATATAAACATTATTACGAGATGTTTTTATAAAATAAGTTTAATAAAGAAACGGGTGGAAAAAATTACAAGAGATAAAGGAAAGTAATTTTAATTTATGAAAATTGTATGTGAATCATGTTCTTTGTTAACCAATTTTAAAAAAAGTTGTTTTATATAAAATGTACATACATCATTACACAACTTCTTCATTTATAAATTGACTTGGACAATTTATTGAAAAGAAGAAGACGGGGTGCTATTTATTGACGGAGTATCATTGGATCAATATCAACTAGGTGACTAGCCCGCCACGGTTTAGGTTTCACTGTCTTGAAGTCGCTTTGTTTTTCTTGTTAATTAAAACAAATCGCTTGTCAGGTTTCATGAAAACTTGCCGAGTGTCCCCGGATGCGTTCATTCAGCTGGTACTGCAGCTATCGTACTACCGAGACGCGGGCCGTTTCTGTCTGACATACGAAGCCTCAATGACCCGCTTGTTCCGCGAGGGACGAACTGAGACAGTTCGCTCGTGCACCGTCGAGAGCACCGCTTGGGTCCGAGCTATGGAAGATCCTAATGCAACTGTAAGATTTATTCTTTACGTATATATTTGTGTTAGAAGTACCCGTGACACACAGTCATGTATGTGTAGATGTATGGATGTAAAAGATGCGAGAGGTGCGCGACGATTCTGTCAAATGGAAATCCGTAATCTCTGTCTGTCCCTCTGGGTTATGGTCATGAATTTCATTTTGTATTAAATAATATATAGATAGCAGGGTAATATTTTTCAGGAGTATGCATGTATATTTGTTCTATTTGATTATTCTATTGTGATTTAGCTTAAACAGCTTGATTGATTTTGAAGAAGGTGCTGTTATTCGATTCGAAATTTCCCAAGAGTGTTATAGTCAGTCTGGTTTCTTGATTTTTTAAATTAACTATTGCTAATTTATATATATTATATATAATATAACTAATTCTATTCGTTCTGTTTGGATAGATAAAAATAGAATCAGCTTGAAATGCGCTTGGTATATCAAAACACTACTAAAGCCAAGTAAAAAAATTATGAAGGTTTGTCAAATATGATAAATTGATATGATATTGCTTACCTTACTATAAATTTCAAAACCTAAGTCAATAAAATACGAATAATGTTGCACCATAAATGTTAAAACATATAAGTTTTGAATCTAAATAAAAATATATAAATTAAATTAAAATAATATTTGCTGGATGTATGTGTTATCTATGTCTATATGTGTGGCTCTTATATATTATACTTAATTTCAGGTGGAAGAACGCATGCAGTTGTTTATCAATGCCAGCAAACGTCACCAACTTGGATATCAAGACGCCATGGCAGGGAGAGGCATCGACCGGCATCTGTTCTGCCTCTACGTTGTCTCTAAATATCTAGAACTGGACTCGCCTTTCCTGCAAGAAGTGTTTAACGAGCCTTGGCGACTATCTACCAGTCAAACACCTCACGGTAAATGTTGCATTAAAACATGAAATGTTATTATATTATTATATAACATAAAAGTGTTAGTGAAGAAGAAAATTAAAGGAGAGCCGTAGAAGGAAAATTGAGACACAGTGGCATAGTACATAACAGTGGTGGAGTCCACAACAACATCTGTTGCACGAATGACCCGCTTGACCAGTGAAAAACCACGACCTCAAAGAAGACAGGCGTGAAGTAGAAGTTTTCTGCCTGTAGAGGCCTAATTTCAGTCCTCTTTCCCTTCCCATTCTTTGCTAATAATGAAAGAATGGGAAGAAAAAAAGGATTTGACGGGGAAGGGGATGAATAGGAGAAGGAAACGTAATTTTTCTGTATATGCCCTCCTCTGTCTATTAAAGGTAGGCAGGTAACGCATTTTCAACTCGCAAATGTTTGGTGCAGATGTCTATGAGTAGTAGTCACTCAGGTGATCGCTTGCTCGTTTGCCACCTTCTTGTATAAAAAAACCAGATACGACAAGACCATAACCACAATCATAGAATGAAAGAGCTTCCTCTCCTAAGATTGTGCTTCTTCTCTAATGGAGAAGGTAAAAGTTTCAGTCGATTCATTCTCCAATACTGAAATATGTGTTCCAAATTTATGAATTTAAGATCAATTATTTGCATGTTAGCAACTAGTTTGGCACAATGAAATGATTTAAAGGCGATTCATACCATGAATTGACTTCCTTTTCCAGGTCAAACCACCATGTTAGATATGAAGAAATATCCAAAATGTGTAAGCGCTGGTGGTGGCTTTGGGCCCGTTGCAGATGATGGCTATGGTGTCTCATACATGATTGTCGGAGAAGATAAAATATTTTTCCATGTATCGAGCAAGAAAAGTTGTCCTATAACGGTAACCACAATCTATAATATAAAACCTGTAGTCATGACCTAAGAACTGCATAACTTAAGAACAGCATCTTTATGAAAATAGATATACAGTAAGAATCAACAAAAAGTATTTTCCGGACATCGATTGTTAAGCGCATGCGAAGCCACGGGCAACATCTAGTATATACTATGTTACTTGTTAGTGTAGTATACAATACAACGCATGTTAGAATACCTGTAGAGCTAGCTCAACTAAAACTGAATATTTTGGTAGGAAACACTAGATAATCTAACTAAATAGTAGCTTTAATAATTATAATCTAATCTTAAATTAATTAATTAATAAATTAATCTTCCAGTAGAATACTGGAATCTTGACCAAATTGTAGGTCCTAAGATAAACCTACTTGCGTTTGTTGCCATTTAAGTTTAGTGATTCTAAATCGCTGACTAAAAATCACAATTTCCCTTTAATTCATTTTATATTTTTTTACAGAGCTCAAGCAACTTTGTGAAGCAAATCGAAAGTTCTCTAAAGGACATCAAGGAGTTGTTCACAGAGTATAAAAAACTTAAACATCACGAATAGTAAATTTAAAGTAACATTTACGCTTTCTAGTATAGAATAATGCAATTTTTTTTCTTGTTGTTGTAATTTGTAGTTTATGATTTTTTTTTCTTAGGTCTAAGCTTTCAAATCTTTACATCACTAATAATTTTTACACTACATAGCGATGTATATATGTATGTTTTATATTCAGCGTCTACAGTTGAATGTCACAAAGTACTCATGAAAAACTTCTGCCTATTTTTTACCTTGAGGCCCTTCGTGACATCTTGCAAATAGTGAAAAGGTTTCATACCTCATATTTTTATAAAAGCATTATAAATAATGGTTTAATACAAGTTACGTTATCAATACTGAATACTATTTATTAAACGAAATCATACATACTAAGATAATTATTTATCTTGAGCCTTTTCAATGAAAAGTAATGTATTTTAATTGTTTAAATAGTTTTATTCCATGGAGATAATTTTGATGATTTCTCCAGTTTTGCAGTGATTACGATTAGTTTTATATTAAAAGTGGACTGTAACAAGTACAACATAAAATATTATCACAGATGCCTTCTTTACTATTCTTTATATACTTATTGCAATCATGATTTTTAAAAATAAATATATTTATTATGTAAGTGATTGCATATATTGTGGGTAATTATTTTCTAATCAAGATTTTCTATATTACTAACATCCACCCATTGTTACTAATGAGTTTTATTGATTGTACCTCAGAAATTTAGAAATATTTTGTATTTTATACCTGTGTTTCCTGAATCTTTTGACCCTTGTCTCATAAAAAAGAGTAACAATTATGGAAATGTATATTATAGTACCCCTAATAGTTTTTAGAAGAATCTATAGAAAAGTTAAAGACTTATAAAAAAATAAACAATAAAAAGTGAACTTAATGTTACTACATATCAATAGAGTAAAAAGTGTTAAATTAATAATTTCTAACTGTTCTTAATTTTACATTTATAAAATTTAGTATTGATAGTTGATTGTGGGCAATACTTTGGGAAACACAGCTTTCTACCATCATCACATTATTTTACTTTTAACATGTTATTCACAATTTTAAAAAACGTGTTTGTTACATACTTTTCTTATTATTTACAATGTAAATAAATAACTATTTAAAATCTATCGCCTTTCATTTCCCAGTGTTTATTTCATTATTTATACAATAACATTATTGTTACGTCTGGTTTGTTTTGATTGTTTTGTTTGTTGTGTGCTCCCAACACACTAAACAAAATTAACAAATGTAATAGAACCATAGAACAGGTACAGCAGTTTTTTCTTTATTGGGCACTACTGTCCTGCCCCAGCTCCGCAAGGGTAGGAAAGCATATAAAGCATCGTAAATAATGTACGATTTTAAATAAATTCTTTAAGAAAAATAAATGGCTATTGTGAGTCAAACCTAAACATGATAAATATTTAAAAAATAATGTTCCACCAAGTACAGATGTACCAGAATCTCAAGGCAAAAATTAGAAATAAAATTTGTAGTAAGAAGCAGGACTGGAGAAAATATAATATTTTGAATTGAAACTTTAAATTTTTACAATAGTAATATTATTGAACTTAAAATCTGTGTATTGTAAATATTGTACTATAAGTACATATATCTATTTATATAAGGTATTGTATTTGTTTAGCTAGGTAGATAGGGAATACATGTTTCCATTTTTTTTTCCAATTGTCCATCCATTTCATATGTCTATGCATGTTTGTTCGTCAGTTACCATTACTCTTTATACCACCTTTCTCTTTTTCATAATATGTTACCAATCACTGAAATTAGTCTAAGATACTTCTTACCAACAATGTAATAGCTTTTTCTCGTTCATAATTTCCAGATGTTGGCATCATAGAAGCGGCTTCAATTTTAGTATTAGGTTGCTGCATAAGAAATGTCGGATTTTAATATGTCGAAATAGTTTTGCTCTAAAACAACTACAGTTCCGAAAAAAATATTCTTTTCAAACCTTTATTGATAATCTATTTGATGCTAATAGTTAAATTTAGTTAAGTTTACCATTAGAAGTTGCCATGGAAATAGAAATTGAAAACACTTCAGTAAATGGAAAACGACGCAATTATTATCTTGTTGAATTTTTTTTTTTTGTTTTTTGGTATCTTTTTTTTTGTTTTACATTCAAGATACAGTGTTAGATTCGAACATTGAGATAACACCGTGAAAGCAAAGGCTATTGAAAAAAAAATGGAAAAGCAAGCAATAGCAGGGGTAATAGAAAAAAGAAGACATGGCGTTTGCAAAAGAACACTGTTGAGCTATCCACCTATTAAGTGTTTAACTGTGGTTGTTTCCTTTATT
>DWLR01006324.1:0-10157 GCA_018246295.1 Papilio alexanor hazarajatica
TTTTGATATTTCCTTAAAAAGCCTTATAGCGCTAGGACCCCACGGACCAAGGGTCTCGACACCGAATGGGACAAAATTATATTCGGAGCGTAGACCCCTGTATTTGCAAGTATTTTAACAAAAATAAAACCGACTTCAAATTAAATTCTAATTCTTCACTTTTTTGAGGATAAACAATACAATAACACTTCATTCACAATATCCATGGTTGCCATGGTAACGACAATAACAACTTTTTGACACATGACATTTATTATAGAAATAAATATAGAATCTTCAGAAACCAAGGTTTACTTACATTCGAAATTAAATTGGTCCCACTTGCGAATATTCTTTCCAATAAAAGATTTTTTTTTAAATCGGTTCATAAATGAGGAAGTTCTGCGATTAAAAACATTAAAAACAGACGACCGAATCGAGACCCTCCTCTTTTTTTTTAAGTTAGATAAAAAGATGGGAGTATAATTTTTAATGTAATGTAATGCGCGCACACTCCGAGTCAGAAATTACACAGGATGAACATAGCCGAGAATGCGAGTGAAATGTCTGTACTGTACATCAGCTGACTTCTCACCTAAGACGTTAACTTACCCCAAAACTACCAACGTACACACTACGTTTGTTCTTTTTCTTTTTGTTCACTTGGCTTTGGTCAGAATTTTAAGAATAACAATAATTTGTATGGATAGAGTAATAAATAATAATAGTAATATATTTTAGCCAGCAATTAATCATTTGTCAGACGAAACGCAGACGTATACATACATACATACATACATATACATACATACATATATATATATATATATACAAACCCTTCTTTCTACAAACAGTATGATATATTATGGTTACGTCACGAAATATGAAATTTTACAATACTTTTTGTGCTGTGCCTACTTTTACGCCTAAATGAGGCGACCTAAGGTCTAAAGTTATATTTAAATAGGCCTTAAGCCTAAACAAATATAACATAAAAATAAAGGCTAAATAAATAAGCTTATTGCAGCAAATTTCCTCTGTTGGAATAACTGCAAAACACATTTTTAATGTATGCAAAAAAACGGTTCAACGATAATTTAATAATTGTATAGTACTCTCATCGTTGCAATCACTCTTGCTGATGACAGAAAAAACATTGTTGAACACAAACCCTCTTCAATCATCACCACAAAGATTCATTGCGTCTTCATCCAGTCTATCCTCGTTACTTTGACCAAATAATTGGTACATCTACAAACTTACTCATGTTTCATCACCCGTATGCCTTACAAATGTATTGTTTGTTTATTTCCAATTGTCATACAACGAGGGTTCAATCAACTTTTTTGTGTGGTGTAAGGTGTCAGTTATAAGGTCGAAATGACACGTAATTCACAATTCGATAATAATAACTAGAGCCTTGTAATCGACCTTCATACGCGTCTTGTTTAAAAATTATTGGAATAAAAAAATTACTATTCATTAGATAGATCAACAAAAAAATGTCTCGTCGTGACGATACGCCAAGGCACAAATATAATTTAATTTAAAACACAAACAAATAATTAAAAAGGATTACAGTTTTTTTATAAGTCTAGAATATTAATATGAAATGAGGTCCGCTATATGACATAATGTACGTCTCCTCCAAGATATATGCGGACAGGTGCTGACTCCAGAATTATGACTGGATTCTGGGTTGTAAAAGATGGTAGAATACACTGGGTGGAAAAGGCCAATAAAGACTATCGATTAAATTCAAATTTTTATACCTAGAAACTAAAAAAACATGTTTGGAAACAAAGTATTGTAAAGTAAAGCATTATAATTAATACATTAATATTTAAATTATTAAAGTCCTATGTAACAATGTTTTGTTATGGACAACTGTCTATAATAAACGTACTTTATTTTATTTATTTTTTTATTTTTACATTTATTTAAATTTCTTAGTTGCACAGTAAACATCTTACAAGCTTCGCTCGGGTAGTAAATAAAAAACAATTATAGCTTTTATTATTTTCCGATAAAAGAGCTGTCTATTGGTGAAAGATTTTTTTATAATCGGTTAAGTAGATTTTGAGTTTATCCGGAACAAACAAACAATCAAATCTTATCTAGTAATAATATTGGTATAGTGGTAAATAATACAACGAAATCTGTGGAAATATGTGATATATTATTTATCCAATTATTTCTTTCTTCGACATTGCATCAAATTATGTGTACAAATTGTATTATTTGTGGAGAAATTCGGCAACCGTTAGACATATGGCATCAATCTTTATACGATCATAGACAATATTCTTATTTATAACAATTTTAAGTCATTGGTCAACGTCAATCATAAACTAAACACAAACCATAGACATCTCACAACTTGATCATGTCCGTTTCTATAACATTCGATATTGAAAATCACAGATATTAATAACAAATATAATTTTAACAATTTGTGATATCACATACAACGGCAAACCTTTCTAATGTACTTTACAATCCAAATATTGGAACAAACGTTGGCTGGGACGAATCCCAGTCATTCTACACAAAAATCAGTCGACATTCTAGCATCATCGCAAAATATATTTCGTTCATTGGCACAAGATCGATCTAATATCACAAATATTCGACGATAACTCTGATTAACATGGACAGATTTGTAGTCCTATACTAAAAACTATATAACAATGTTGGATCAAATGTTTCGGATGTTTGTCACATAACGGCACAGCACCGGATGGATCGTTTATCACATACAAATGTTTTACATTCAAACGTAATTTTAAGGTGCAGACACACTGTTGTGTTTATGTATTGATTGATCGTAATAAAAAACTTCTCAAATATAAAACGACGATATTTAAGGTAATTAATTCAAATACATCTATCTATAATCCGTTTACAAGTTAACAGTATTCAGGGGGAATGCCACCTTAACACAATTCAGAGGCAAAAAGTGGTGTTAAGTATTAAACGGTGTCCGAATATGTAACATGGACGCGACGAGTGTAGAAAAAGACAGCATTGTACATTGATTTATGTTTCCACGTGACACAATTGCGATAGGAGTAAACCTATCACAATAAACATAATTGAATCTGCACAGACCTGGCGTCTCTTCAACCTTGACACATGTTCATTGGAGCCTTCCTTTAGTATGCCACCAATCTAGACAACATAAGACGACCCCAAACAACGTCTTATTCGCATTCACTTTTTATTCCTTCAATATGTCCGACCCACCGCAGCTCTACTGAATTTACTTAATATTAGTCGTTATTTTTCCTTTTAAGCCATTTTCCTACAGTGCTATTTTTAATCCTATCTCATTAGATACTGGACCGTGATAAACCACATAGCAAATTTAAAGCATAACAAATACGAAAAAATAAGACGTCGTAAGTCCATACGTCTACCATCCGTATTTATTTAAAATTTTTCGGAAAAAAATATTTTGTTTCAACTGATAACATCTTTGGAAGAAATATTAAAATGTTTTGGAAGACAAAATACTCGTATAATATTATAAAATGTTAACAAAACAATTCTACGCAATAAAAATCACAGTATAGAGATTTACAGATATAAAGTAGGTACATGCCGGAAGTTGTCTGGAAGAGATAATAATGCGTTACGAAAACATTAACCGCTAAAACCTGATTCCCTCCGATTTCTGTTCCAGGAATATAACGAGCTACGCAGCTTGCCATATCTAGTACGTAAGTTCGATGTAAATAACAGCAGTGGCAGATAAAGGATTATCATTTTAGGCCCTGAGAACTTTTAATGGGGCTTGACTTTAGTTTTTAATATTGGTAAAAAAAACATAAAACATTTTATACATATAGGTAAAATCTGAACTGGCTAAAACAAACTCGTATTTAATAATCATTTTCCAATTCACTTTAAAAAAATTCACGTCAGAAATTATTTTCATTTCCAACAGAGGTTCGTAAATTTGTAAGAATGTAATGAATGGCCTATTGGTATAGCTTGCGTACTTAACAAGTTAGTCTGGAACGACCCCCACCAACACTTTTGCAAAGTTCAATATGTCACATACCTACTTTAGCAACAAAAATTTGGTTACTCACTCTTTTATTCATGCTTTCCAGTTTCAAAGAAATTTATCTACCAGATTGTATTGACCTATTGTGACATAGTAAAGAAAGACGATATGATATTAAAAGTACGTGTAGATAACCAACGAGAATCTATAGCGAGAGAGGCGTACCAGTGCCACGCAAATTAGAAAACCGTGGTTTCTGCCTACCCCTCTGGGTACCAGGCGTAGTGCCTCTTATACTATACTATATATACACTATTATTACTATTATAATATACTACTATTACGGACATAAGAAAACATATTCATGTCACTGATTCACATGAGCAATTCTCGTTTCAGATGATGTCAGAAAAAATTGATATCACAAAAATTAAAAAAGTTCTATTTAAGCAAGAAAGCTCAGTATACACTACACACCTTAATGCTTTTTTAAAGTGGTATCGTCTATTCAGTGCTAATTTATCGGTACGTAATAGACAAAGCCGACAAAAGACAAAGACAATATTTTAGTCCTCCTAGTGATAAAGTGGTTTTTATTGCGACGCGTAATTTACAAATATCTGTTATGCATATGCGTTCAAGTCTGTTAGTCAAATATATGCAAAAAAAGTAATTTTAACCACAAAGTCACGTAAGAGATTAAAACCGGTGATGACGAAATTCTAGCGTTCCGAGTTTTTCCACATTCACGCTCGCGCATTATTTATATATTTTATTTTGTAACTAACTGTGATCGATTATATATGGGAACTAAGTGTTTTTGAAGCGAACTTTGTAACCATTGTGCTACAAAGTCTTATAAACACAATCACTGGGTCTTGCTTGTTCCCTCCGATGCGAAAGACGAAAGGAACTACGCGTGCGCAATAACATGATATTCACGTGGAATAACGAGAATAATTACATTACTCTTATAGGTCTTGTTAGATAATCTCAAGAAGTGTTTTTTTTGTGCACTCTACAAGAACACCGCTATAACATCTTCGGATTTAGGTTCACATTATTTTACACGAGTAGTAACGTAATTGCCGCATGCCCAGAATTCGATACAAGGTTAAGGTTAACAAAACCTCGCGGCCCTAGACTATGGCGTTTTTTTATTGACTTTTAAATTTCCAGCATTCTTTTTATAGACAATATAAAGGGGATTGTACACTTACAGTAGTTTAACTGACGCAAAATCAATACATAAACACTAGTGCGTCAACAGATTAAGTTATATACACGCCGATCTGTTCCTAACTGACAACATACGATCTGATGTTCTCTACCAAATATTCCGAAGTGGCCACAGCTACAACAAGACAGATGTAACCACTATAATGCACCGCTTTCAGGAAGCTCCACGTTTTATCACAGAACACAGCAAGGGATAGAAGGTGGAGGTAGCTATGAGGGTTCACTACCCTCCACAGAGCGGTCGCGAAGAAGAATAATCCAGATTTAAACATAGACGCTCTTCTTTCAACGTCATATTCCGTACAATTCTCGAGCATATCCTGGTATACATCGATGTATCGGTTCCATGCGATCGATGACAGAACCATTTGACCGGAGAACAGACCCAAGACCTGTACGATCCGTTGGAGGCTCACTTTAGTCTTGTAAGAAATCCCAACTTCGGTCGTATGGTCTTTCTCTATATCCTCAGAAGTGTTTATCTCTTTCAGCTGATGGTACGGCAAAGTACTCACTGGAGTGCCCCTGTAACCGCGTCGTGGCGGATTATTCTTCAAATACAGCAATATGCCAATCATCATGGCGATAACACCCAATAAATCGCAAATGCCGTCGACCCAGTAACCCAATGTACCCACTTCGGATCTCTCGCCCTTGATATGCTTCCTCTCTCTAGCAACATGACCGTCTAAATCGTCCAAAAACATTCTTAATTGAAAAAGAACAACCGCCAAACGGCGCACGGCTAAATTTTGACATGTTAGAAGCTTTGCCCCAACACACGCTACGAAAACATGGAAAAAGGAAATTATATTGGGCGTTATAAACAGCATATTTTCGGATATGCCTAATCCTATATCTACTATAGCACAGAGAGGGCCGTAGATATAATGGTTTATATGATCGACCATCAAAGCTTTAACTGTGGGATGACATAACGGATTTATGCGACAGGGCACCCACGTGACATCTTCGTAATTCTGTAATGTTTTAACATACTTCTGTGTCGATATCTCCAGCGTATCATTTTCGGCTTTTACCGCATTATCGTAAATATCAATTTTATAATTTTGTATCCTTAAAAATAGGAATGTGTCCATGCAAATGCAATATAAGATCGTAACTAACAGAAGGAAGGTTAGAATTTTACTGGCTTGCGAAGAAGGCCACATCATTTTGATTTAAAATAGACTATTATAACGCGTTACGTGAATCCTATTCGATGTCGATTTATCCGCACTCGAAATAAAAAGAAATTATAGGGCTTCCAGATTACGCCCGGCTCGAAAGATTTCTGAAAGGCCGGATCGCACATTACATGTTCTTACAATACTAAAAACAAAGTTTTATTTTTGTACAAGCGTGGGATACAAACGATATTAATAAACCACTTTACGACGAAACCACGATTAAGATATTAAATCTGATCAACGTCGATTCATTCGAGATATCACTTTGCACGTTCAAATCGATTCTAAAAATCGTTTCTCACATTAGCACAATCCAAACCAGACTTAAGTTCTTTAATACCGCGGCACGACTGTTCGTAAAATCGATTCGCCCATCCACGGAACGGATGGATATTTTATCAAAAACACAGCACGCCTAAATAGTTACGATCTTCAAATGTAGGACACTTGCTTTGTTATTTAATGTCGAGTTTTTAATAATACACGATTCAAACTCATGATTCGGTGTGACAATGTTTACACATTTCGATCTTTTTTAATTTAATTCACTAGAATCAATACACACATGTACACGGTAGCCGCGCGAGCGACCAACTGGCGGGCGGGGTGGTGTATAGCTGGAAAGCGCTAGCCACACCGCCCCGAGGAGCGGATTCGACGATCAAACAATAGACGTTTAGCGCCAAAACAACTCGAGCAAAAGGAGTCACGGTCAAACTATACGGCTTTATATTTTCTATATCTGCACCCACGTTAAATAGAAAGTAAACCAGTTATAAACATAGACTAGGTTAACTTTTTCTTTTTTTATGTGTGTGGTAACTACATCTTATAGGTTTTATAGCAGAATATATATTTTAAGAATATATTACTAAATGACTGACCGGTTGGCGAAGTGGCAAGACACTTGCCTCTCGCGCCGCATTCGATTCCCACCCAAGACAAACATTTGTGTGCATGAATATGTCCGTCTTGAGTCTGGATGTAAAAGACCACCGGAGGTCGTGCAGCAGCGTCTTTTCCTTACTACGGTGGAACATACTACGATCGCCAACCCGCCTGCCAAGCGTGGTGATTGTCTGTGACACATTTCCCCCCAATGATGAATGGGGGAGGCCTGTGTCCAACAGTGGACGATTATAGGCTGAGGTGGTAATACTAAATGGCAGTAGTGAATATGTCCAGATAACAAACAATACGATGAAAATTTTCTTAAGCAGAAATTGAATAGTCATTTGTGGTTTCATCTATCTACGGCAGTGGTTCAAGTTCGACTGGCTCCGTCTTAGGAATTATTTGTTCTAATTTGATTTAAAAATAAATTGTAATACAAGCGTTACTAACATAAATAACGGAATGTTCTATTAAGAAACAAAACTTATATAATTTTTTTTTCTTATTTATATTTCTACCGTGAAGTATAGATTCTACATTTTACGATCTACTTGCGCTAACAATATTCGCTTGCGATAGTTTGTGGATCGCTGTGATATAGGACATTCAAATATATGTTTTTATCCACGGCCTCTATTTAATGGTTGTGGACTAGTGAGGTTTTTTTTAATTTATTTAAGAACAAAACTTACACATAAATTTCAATAAAAATTCGCCAAACTGTTAAAAACAATTTGTTGGCGAAAATGCACTCAGTAATTAATTAAGTTCTATTACAGTACAATATAAAATAGCAACTAAAAGGTTTTAACACTACATAAAAAATAAATCAATTTTTTTTTGCAATATTCCGATAACACGTAACTAGAACGACCAAGTAAAAAAGCGTACAATATTGAGCAATTAAAAGTTTTTGCCTATTTCATTGCTTACTATGATGATTATATGTAGAATGCAAATAACGAAAATTATTTGAGAGATCAAAGGAATGATCAACAGATAGAAACATACATGAGCTCAAAGCTTTCGTCTTCACATCTCTTATTATTTATTGTCATTATTATAATTTCTCGAGATATAAATGACAACATAATTTGTAAATTGATATTACAGTTCTTTTTAAGACAGCATTGTTCTTATTTTTGCGCTTCCTTAGTGAAGGTTGTACTCATCCAAAAGTGCCTTCACTGAGGTGTCGGCGAGCTGCCTCCACACCACTGTTTTCGCCTTTCTCAGGACAGTTGGAATTTCGAATACGAGTATTAATTCTATTTGATCAGACAAACGAGTAGGTGACCCGTCGACCCCGTGATCTTTTGCCCTCTATCTTTACTATTAAAAGTAGTTTGTCTAGATTATTGTATTACGACAATATAGGATTGAAAAAATGTTTTTGCTTCTTTATTTGTCTGTTCGGGATTGAAATCAAAAACCACTGAAACTATTCAAAACATCCTTTCACCAGTAGAAAGCTCTTCTATGAATAAGAAACCTAAGCTATAATATTTTATTTGTCTATCCATCTATCCGAGACTGGGGCGTAATGCTGGTTATAAACAAAAATAAAATACCGTCAATTACTGATAACGGCAGAGGTCTGATACGTCACGCCGACGGTTTCGTGACAACTCAACTGCCGAGTGGTGTCTACGCGAATATACCGGACTATATCCGATAAGGCCCCAAACGTAGTTTTATGTAGAGAATAGTAGTAACGAATTCAGGGAGGGTAAGGGAGCTTATAAGTCATCAGAATTCTTCCATGACAAAATCAAAGCTAACTTCATAATTATTATATTTATTATAGCTTAGTTTAATTTTCATAATAATCACCTTCTCATGCGTCTGACTGACAGCTGGCGTAATGTTTTTTCTTGCAGGTATGTATGTCCGTTCCATTGTGATGGTATGTGACGGATTGGCCGATTTTATGCTATCCGAGTTGCATCGAATACCATTGATATAAGTTTCAAAAAGTTAACTGTTTTGCAATCTTGATTATATTTTGCCTCTAAACAAAATGTCGACTAACTCTGATTTTCCACCGTGACATTTCTGTGTCTACAAATTCGATGAAATCAAATTACATTTTAATTTATACATGCCTCAATTATAGAGACCCCTCTACGACGGCCAATCATTTCAAAGACGACAGAACTACTGTATTTTCGTAACAAACAGTGACTTAAAGTCAACAAAAACATTACCTACTGTATTGACTGTACTGTACTACTGTACTGTATTTAATTGCATTAACAATATTTTCTATTTACTCTATGGCTTCCCTACTTACTACAGATAGTAAAGTGAATGATTTTATTGCGCTGTAATAAAGTCATTATTTAATTTAATTTTAAATGTACTAAAATGATTATAGCTATGAGTATGAAACTTTAATAGATAGATGGGAATATGTTTTCTTTTCTTCTTCTTTTTTTTTAAATAAACCGTGTTAGACATGGGTAGCAATTGATTAACACTTATCGCGGTAGGCATATATTTTCTTCGGATGATAGTCGAGAATTCCAGGTCACGATTTTCGGTAACGTCCGGTAGCTGTTTCCGGTAGTTAGTTTTATTAAAAATTCAAAACTTTTTTTCTATCTATATAGATTGTTTGGGCCAGAAACCCTTGTGTCCTCGATTACCCTACCAAAGTTTCATAACAATTTGATAAACTATTTAGGAACGCTTAGAGGACAAACATACACAACATTAATGTTGCTTTCATAATAATCGTTTTGTTCTTCGTTTATATTAGGTTCTTACATATGAAATTAGCGTTTTGTCGTACTGACCACTTTGATCTGAAATATCTCCTCTTTGATTAAGAATTCCAAATT
>DWLR01006325.1:0-10156 GCA_018246295.1 Papilio alexanor hazarajatica
CGCCGATGATTACGCGCACAATATAATTTGTCTTGCTAAACTCTGTATTTTGTAATGAATAAAGTTAACTATCAACAGGTTACATAGGTTACATTTTAGAGAGTGTGTGCAGGAATTACATGAACTAATTCCCCCATCCCCTTTCTACCACCGGACCTTTAGGCATATGGCTGGTATCCATCGTTTGGTAGTGGACGTGCCGTGAGTACGAACGAAGCGGTTCGAATCATCGTTCATCGTGCGCACGGCAAAGGATTGGAACAAGTTGCCTCGTTGCCAGTGTTTCCATCAAAGTATGACGTGGGTACCTTCAAGAGAAGGGTGAATAGGCTATATTTAAATTAGCGCCTGCCGTCTTTCGACCACGTCATCGCTTATCGTCAGGCGGGACTGTGGTCAAGTGCTAGTTTATTACTTATAAAAAAATATATACCGCTTTGTTATTTAAAAAAAGATTTTATCGATTTGGGTGCTGGTGTGTATAGTATACGCTAAAAATATTTATATCCCTCCTTCCTTTGAAATCATAGAAGCATCACAAGAAACCATAAAAAATGTCTGTAGTACATACTCTCGTCCATTTGTGAAAACCGCATGAAAATACGTTTCTGCAGGTGTTTAGTTTATAGCGAACAAACAGACAGACGCGGCGGGGGACGTTGTTTTATAATATGTAGTGACAAGACATGCACGTATATATGAATATGTTCACACAGTACATACGTCCAAATTAAATATTATCGATAATATAAAATGATAAACAACACATCTTTAATACAGTAGTGATGCACTAGTAAAACTACTAAACAATAGAGAGGGCTTATTAAAATATTGGCAAATATCCCCGAATCATCTATAAAATTATCTTACATATTTTAATTATTATGTATGTGCACAAATATAAAAGAAAATAAACTGAAGTCACAATCAGTTATTTTTCGCATATTTTCTTCTAAATCAATGTTTGCTGAAGTTTTAGCAACTAGCAAGCAAGCAACAAACGCAACTTAATATGCGGGCGTATGACACTAGACTTGTTTCCTATGAAAAACAAATAGATTACAGTTTTCTTCGTGTCGCCATATCTTGACGATGACAATATATTTTTCATATCTTAATTCTGACCATCACCATTGTCATAATCATTTATTTTATGATTGAAGACAATGCCACCTAGTCAAATATTAATGTAACAATATACATATGTAACGAAAGTTTTGCATATTTTTCAATAATTCAATATATTAATATTTAAAAAGCAACACCTAGTAAGTATTTGAGAAATTGCGACTTTACTATATTTATTGCGTTATTTATTAACGTTCGAACTACGAGTATTAATGTCTTAATAGTAACATCGCCACATATACATCTGTAGATACTTACACATGCAAATTAAAACGTAAATTATACAAAATAGGTATTGTTTTTAATACCGTGCTAAACGAGGTTTAAGTTCCAATAAAACCCTTAACGTTGTACAACTTTTTTAACCACATTGCCGACCATTAAATTGCGGAAATAGTTTTATTACTAAACTATAAAACTCCACAACCAGTAGCATTACTGAAATTAACGCTTAAAACCTTCTTTCAAGCTAAAACACACAAGGAGATTTAACAAAAGATGCAGTCAACCGTGGTGAGTTAATTGTGAAAATTATAGTTATTACTAGTTAATATTATGCATTATTAATAATTTAGTACACTAATTTAGTTAGACGTGCGTGGTATCCATTTATTTTTAGGGGATAACAGCCACTCTCAATTGAAACACGAATGGATAAGGTACGGAACGAGTATAATAGGGGAAGCCTGAAAGTAGAGCATCAGTGGTAGATAAATTAGAGAGCAAAAGGTTAGTATGGTATGGGCACGTTATGAGGAGGGAAGGATGGTATGTAACAGGGAGAGTGTTAGATACGAATGTTGAGGGATATGTTGGTAGGGGTCGGCTTAAGAAAAGATGGATAGACTGCGTGAAAGATGACATGGGCAAGAAAGGAGTGACTACTGAGGTTAGTGATAGAAGGGCGTGGAAGAAAGAAACGTTTTATGCCAACTTCACTTTAACATGGGAAAATGGTCAAGGGGAATGAACAGCCATTCTCAATTATCGTAGAATATCGCTGTTAATAGTACACTAGTGAATTCGCTATAATAGATGAAAGTATGTTTTCTAATTATTCAATGGATCGCATTTACTTCTCAATTCTTTGAATAATTTTTATTTATTATAAAAATAAATATTGTCAAATATTAAAAATTAGATGATCTAACATAAAATGGTATTGAAAAAATAACAATTTTTTTAATCAATTTCCTTGTTGTTAATAATTCTTCCTTATTTTCGTATCCTATGTGGGTAATGAAACGATATAGTGAAAATAAATCCTTAGATGATTATTAGTTTAATATCGGAATCGTATATTGTGATTATCTGAATAAAAAGAATAAAATGTTTCATACATCTTTTAATAACTTTAATAAAATATTTAATACAACAACAATTATCACACGATACAATTAACACCCTAAAAGAATACCGCTCTATAAATAATTTAACTACCACTTCTTAGTCGCTTTTAAAATAATAATATTACTTGTTTATTTATAGGTTATGTTAGCACTGCTTATGATCGCTTTGTGTATAATCAATTCTTCAACTGCCGCTACGCCCGATGATCAAGTTAACCGGGAAGTCGAAGATGCCAAGCTTGGTGATGACAGTGCGTCACCTGGTGCAGGCTCCTTCAACATACGTAAATTATTCGAGCAGATAAAAACTAAAACGGATGTCGCTAAAATATTTGGGGGGATTTTCACAAAGTCAAAAGAATAAATACAATTGAAAACGTTTTAATGTATTTCGTTGTACATCAAAGTTTTGTAAAGGATGTTGAAATTATTTAAATGTGGATGTTAAAATTGTTAAAATTAATTAAAAATTATAAATAGAGTATGTACATTCAAATTTGGTTTTCATTTTTTACCTGATTTTGAATAAAAACTATCTAGGGATATACATATAGTAACAGATTTTAGAGTGTGGATTAGTCAGTAATAGTGGATTGTATTTATTTATTTAAAACTTTGTACACAGCATACAAGAAAAATAAGAAATATAATATAATGATTATTATTCGTACAGGCGAGCTTAACTCTTCAAGAGTTTTCTAACTGCTTACCCCGCGACCGTGAAAAGTTGTTTATGGGTAATATTGTGAATGTGTACAAATACATAAATATATAACATTTACAATACATAAAAACAAACACACAAATATTCATATTTAACATAAAATCTATACTTAAGCATAATACATACATACACATGCAAAATAATATAAATATAGCATACATACATGTAGATATAAATAAACTTATGCAGGCATAAAGTGATCCTTGACACAATTTTTGAATTTCGAGCGAGGAACATTGTAATTTAGAGTAATCATATTGATTACATACATAGTTAGTCATAAAATTACAATTACATTTGAAATTTAAACGAGTTTACTAATTTTCCATTACAAGAACATGTTTTAAAATTTTCACAATTGCATCTGCTTCAAATGTTATCAAATACAAAACGTTTGTGTAATAAAGTGTATGAATAAAAAACAGGAATCGCCATTTTGACAAAAATAATTAAATTACTCAAAAATAATTTAATTACATGCAAAAATAATTACATTAATTTATACATTACATATATACATTAATTCATTAATACAAAAATAATTTAATTACTTACAAATTATTTAGATATTAAGTAATATTTATATTTCATACGTAATCAAGAATAAATATAAGGTGCTAGGAATAGTTTGGATCAGAACCAAGTTACAATTAAAATATTGAGTACCGAATTGCCTTATTTTGTGTAACTAATTACAACGAAACGAAAATGGGAATAATGGTGAGTAAAAATTTTATACTTATTAGCAATTACAGGTTTAAGGTTATCGCGTATATGTAAATACACGATTGTATAAAAAGAACTTTTAAAGTAGTCCTTTGTTTGTAAACTCAAATTCTATGTTCAAACATATCATATCTTCACTGTGCTCATGTTCATTTCATGAAGTTATTTATCAGTACTTAAAAATTCCTCCATCGATAGAAAACTATTATATCAGAAATATTTTAGAGATAATTTATTATAATAATAAATTATCTCCAACGAATGTTTATTTAATAAAAAATGAAAACATTTACATGATTTTCGGGTATTTTATTGAGTTTCAGTTACTGTTTTAGTAATGATACCATTTTAGTTCTGTGTTTAAAAATGTCCAGTAACTATGGTATGGCCCACAATAATAACATATGTTACCAAGTGAGCCGGCTGGACCGGTGAAATATCAATCTCACAGAAGACAGACGTGACGTAGAAGTTTTCTGTGTTTGGTCGGATGAGTGAGGTGCCGCTGCCCCAAATCTAGACTTCTTTCCCCCTTACCACAATTTTCTAATAAGAAAAGAATGGTAAGGGAAGTGGATTTGACGGGGGGGATGGATAGGAAAATTATCATTTCCTGTTTATCCTCCCCCATGTCCATTAAAGGTAGACTACGCATCTGCAACATACTAGCTTATTGCAGATGTCTATGGATATCGGTCACTTAATAATAGACCCGCTTGCTCGTTTACCACCTTCTTCCATAAAAAAAAAATATTCAATATTATTTGTCACAACTATAACTATTTAAAAATAACGAGAATAGTTAATATTTGAACGTTTTGTTTAAAATTTAGTGATCATAAACGTAAATTACCATAATATAACCAACTACACTTCGATTTCAACCCAGTATATTTGTAGTTTCTCGAGGAGGTTTAGCGTCAGGCAGGCGGCCGACCGTAAAAACTATAGCCAAAAGCAATTACAGTATGGACTACAACAAAGTCCAGGACATATGGACATATTATAATATACTGTGCCAACCCTAAGTAGGTTCGAAAAGGGCAGGAAAATTTTGAATAAATGAATGTGAATGTGAATGAATGATGAAATTTTAAAGAACCGATTTTAAGGAATGAGGTGTCGATTCGATTCGTATTCCTTCTCGGAGTGTCATAAGGTTAATGTCAGTCGGGCTTTCTTTTTAATAGCTTGCTAGCTTACAAGTAGACAAAAAGCACATGATAGTTGCTCCTCTGACCAATATAACGAAACAAAACATACAAATATAACATGCACGTCCGTTACCTAGATATTTAGCAGAGATTGTGAATCTCAATTAAGCGTGATTCACACATCTCTCGCTTCTACGTTCATAAATCTACGCGTACATGCTCGTCAACTACGGGAACTCTTTATATCCCCTTTCCTTTCGGTGTCACTAATTTAATTGATATAAATGTTATCTCAGATATTTCCTACCTACCAACACTGCCACTCACTTTTGCAACATAGATTTCTCTTATTGTCACGTTATCTTGATTCATACTTTTAACATTCTCAACATAACAACTTCAGATACTAAAACTTACAACTTCATTTTAAGTTTATTTTAGCCACATTACATCTCAAATGTTTTGATATATCAATTAGGCGTGTAACACAGGCTTTTTTTACTTTATCGCAGTGAACTTTTTACATAGCCAGTTAATAAAAAAGCCAAGCCATTTAATGGTAAATTCAAAAAATATAGATGAGCAGAAACAAACTTAAAAAATAGTTTTATATAAGTATATTTAAACGTGACGCATATTGAAAGGCCCAAAGGATCGAGCCGACCAGAGAGCTGAGTAAAAACTTACAATAATTGCTAATATCATATCTTTCTTTACGCGTTACCTTTCATAAACAATAAAGATCCAAGTCAAGCTTTAAAAAATATTGGGAAATCAGATTTATTAGCTAGCTCCTAGTGCTAACATATTAACTGCAACAAAATCCGTAAACTAACACTAACCCTTCACCTTCTTAACATAAACAGTTAAATTTTAATTGCGATGTAACATAGACATAAACCCTAAAATAATAATAGCGAAAATTCGAGTTAGCTGTGTAAATGTTACTGTTAAAAAGTAGGTATAACCTTTCATTCTTGAAATGTTACATATGTTAACTTGATAGGTTAACTTTCGACTATTGAAGATTCTTGTTACGTACAAAAATATCACTAGAAATTTTCCCAGGTCAATTGATTACTCCAAAGAGCATTTGGATCCTTTTAAAAATTAGATCTGTCTTATATGAATTAAAACACTTAAATAATTAATAAGTATTATTTAATACGAGCACGTTAGTCTAGCATGGTTCCAGAAAAGCAAGAGAGAGAGAGTCAAGGTCGAGATAGCAACATGTGTATGACAGATGTCGAATGCGTTCAGAATTGGTTTGATATCTCACACTTAATCAACTCGATAACTTCAGTTATGAAAATCTTTTTATGGAGTTCTAAGCACTTATACTACACAACAAGGGATTCTTTTCAAATTATTAGTGATCCAGTTTTGAAATTATTTATTATATTAAGTAAATTCGCCATATAAGTAATAAGCTCTCACTTGCTCCAATCTTACTTGCCTGGACAGAGATTGCAATCGCTTGCATATTTTCGTCGTTTTTAACTGAGGCAACAGAAAACGTTTGAAGTGCTGGAAAATGGCTGGCTACAAAAGTTTTTCCCGATCTCAAAACATAACGATCGGCCCAAAAACGACCAAAGCTAAGAAATGAAAGTAATTGAATAGTAGGTACTATTAAAATTGCTAAAATGCATTAACGAACGAGAGGTTGGGTAAGGAAACCTACATATCAAATCAGTTCAGTCAGTCTTCTATGTCTTCTAGAAGTACCCCAATTAATTCGAGACCTCTTTGTTCTCGAAAATAATGGAAATGACCACCAACTCATGAGGTACCTAGAAGAACATCAGCTGATTAGCGATCGTCAGTACGGTTTCCGCCAGCGCCGCTCAGCTGGTAATCTTCTAGCATACCTGATTCATCGATGGGCAGAGGCAATCGAAAGCAAAGGGGAGGCCTTGGCGGTTAATTTGGACGTGGTCAAAGCCTTTGATCGGGTGTGACAAAAAGCGCTTCGAATTTAACCCTAATAAGACACAAGTTGACGATGACCAGTTGGCACAGTACTAAGATACCTTCGCATACATACACAGATGCATAGTGGTAAGAAGCCGTCACGCCGCAAGTCGTGGGTTTGATTTTTCAGATAGGTCAAATTATGATAGGTCTGGATGTAAAGACCACTGGAGGACGGGCAGCAGCATCCTTTTCTTAGTACGGTGGAACATACTGCCATCACCAACCCGCCTGCCAAGCGAGGGGATTATGGCACATTTCCCCCAATGATGCGATCGGCGTCGGAGGCCTATATCCAGCAGTGGCATCCAGCAGCACGATCATAGATTGAGACAAGAAACAATTTGCGCGTTTATCGCTAAAAAAATAACCCTTTGTCGCTAATCTTCGCTTCGAGAACACTCCTCTAGTTGCCCCAGCCAGTATTATTATTCTCGGTGTAGACATATCGAGTGACGTTCAGTTTCGCGATCACTTGGAAGACAAGGACAAGCTGGCCTTCAAAAAGCTTGGTGTGATCAGTAGATCGAAGCAGTATTTCCATCCGAACGATCACCTCTAACTATATAAAGCGCAAGTTCGGCCTCACATGGAATACTGCTCGCATCTCTGTGTTGGAGCCTCACAATACCAGATTCTTAAATTTGACTGCATGCAACGAAGAGCAACTTGAATCGAAAACGTCGTCTTACTGATTGGCTTGATCCTCTGGCATTGCGTAGAGACATCGCGTCACTTTGCATTTTCTACCGTCTGTGTTTGGAACAATTCCTGCCGCTGGGTTTCGTTATCGCTCAACACGACAGAGCTCCAGTTACTATCCCCACTACCTTTATGGTTGACATTCCACAACCGTGTTGTTTTTGCAACACTATCTGTCTCGCACAGCCGCGTTGTGGAATGTTCTGTTCCCAGCGGTATTCCTAAACCAATACGACTTAGGGACCTATAAAAGGGTGTACTTTACCTTAAAGGCCGGTAATGCATCTGCAGTTCCTCTGGTGTTGCGGATATCCATGGACGTCGGTTCACTTAGTGTTAAGCGACCAACTGCTTGTTTGCCCCCTCACTCTTTAAAGAAAAATAATAATTCGAGCAACGTTATAAATATCTTAAAACTTTAATCGCCATAATTATCTTATACATTGTATTCGTCTCAGAGCATGACAGAATCCCTCGTGAACTAAACATGATCAAATACGCTATTAAGATTTCACTGTTGTCAAAAATTCACTAAAATGAGTTTCTAATTCACCATGCATTCTAAAACAAAGCCTATAAACGTTTTTTAAGTGGACATAAACTAAATATTAGAGATCAAAATTCCTTAGTTTTGCCAAGTGTCAATACCTTCAGAATTTTGAGTTAGACAAAAGGAAGCCTAAAAGGTCTTGTGGCAAAATTATTATGCGACCTCGCTGAACAAAATAAGTAGAAATATCTAGTAAAAAAATTTATTTTAATGGCGTTAACTCTGCATTCTAAATATGACTAGCACAGAAAAGAGCAGAACCTATAACAACTATTTGTGGATTTTGAAAACCTTTACACAAATTTTGTTTAACATTCACCCCTTACAGATTATTATCTCTGGGAGTACGTTAATTGCTTAGTTAATGTTGAGACCCTTTTATAACAAAATATCAATGTATGGAAATGTATAATGATTGAATTATGTTTTTGCTTGCTACTTTCAATACATTGAATTATTTTAAGTTATGTCCATTGTACGATTTTTGGCATCAATAATGGTTTTGAAAATATCGTAAACGAATTCATAAGGGTCGTAATCTTTGAATTCAGGTAGATTTTCACTCTGACCGTTGTTTGCAGTATTTTTATCAGGTATTGTATTGGTTCCTTGACGTTTTTTTCTGGTATGTGCACAGTTTATAGTGTTGATGAAGTAAAGAATCAGCTGGCTGGACCTCATGAGTCGCCTCATCCAGACACAGTATATACAATGTAGTAGCAGCACAAATGGTTCCCTTAGCCGAAAAATTATCAAACCCTTAGAATCAGTTTAGTACTATTAGTGCTACTGAATAGTAAGATTATTATTTGCTTCTGTTAAATATTTCTACAAAAACATTTCATGTAAAGTCAGTTGCCAAGACTCACAAATTCATAATGCTCTTACAGTCAAAATGTTATAACTATAGTAAAGCCAAGCCCTATCTGAATTTCGATTAATGCTAAAATTACAATTTGGTCGTTTCATTACTGGCGCAAAAATTATTTCTTATGGACTTTAATATTAAGTTTCATGAATATTAAACGGTAGAAGACATAATTTTTAGCACTAATCGGAGATAACTAAGGCCTTGTATGTACTAAAAATCTTATAAATTTTTAACAAAATGGGACTTACGAACTTGTCAGTCTTGGTAACTAATTTTTGAGTGGCAGGCGCGAAATCGACGCATTTCTAATACCAATAAATTGGAGACGTTATAGCTAGGCGTTATGAAGCTAGGTATTGCTAGATATTTGGTAGATTTAATAAGTTAGAACATCTTATCATAATTTCGATCTTTTAGAACTTCTGAAAATGATACCTGGTATTAATGACACCTGATATATTAATGGTAAATTAATGATACCTGGTATCATTGATAAGTTTATCGAGGAAATCTTATCTTGCCCTACCTTTCTATTTCATATTTCTAACATCATCGTTAGTTTCATTGTGGTACATATTTAATTTAGGTGTATACTCACAAATTAAATATAAAATTCTATCTAAATACAATTTTTCACCCAAATCGTTAGGACCATTTCCGAAATAGCTGAATTTTTTTTTTATATATACAAGAAGGTGGCAAACGAGCAAACAGTCACCTAAGTGACCGCTACCCATAGACATCTGCAAATAGTATTTGCGAGTTGCAGATGCGTTGCCTACCTTTAATAGACAGAGAAGGGGATGGACAAAAAAATGAAAATTACCTTCTCCAATCCTTCCTCTTCCCCGTGAATCTTCCTTCCCTTCTCATCATTTCCGTATTAGAAAAGGGTGGGAAGGATAAGAGGACTAAAATTAGGCCTCCGGCACCTCACTCCTCAGACGAAACGCAGAAAACTTCTACTTCACGCCT
>DWLR01006326.1:0-10154 GCA_018246295.1 Papilio alexanor hazarajatica
TATACGTCTCCATCGTATAGCTAAGGAACAAAACTATTATGTGTCATTAATGCACCAAACATCTTTACATTAATAAAATAAAAAAATCATTTTTCGTCTATCTCACCAGTAATTCACCTGTTCATAACCGTCACTGTGCGATTCTGTCCAAACCAATTAAAAGATGTGAGATGTTGGTAGTCGTAGTTGCAGTTAATTTCTAAGAGAGATTCAAACAACTCCAAGCCAGAATATATCGTGGTACTAGTATTAAATAATGTAGTGCGAGAGCCGGCCGCCGGTCACAAGGCGCAAGGATAATCCAATTTAGTGATTTGTTTGCTTCATCACACGACTGTCAATATTTTAAGTTGTTACAGCGTGCAGGCACAATCAAACCTTTTGTGGATTTTATTAACCACATATACTCATAGCTCAGTAAATGGTAAATAATGTTTCCATGACATGGGAAACAACATCAAAATTTTATCGAGAAAGAGTACAACGGTAATAAATATTATTCTTAAAGGTGCCCACATTTCATCCACTGCGATTTTGATTGATGAATAATAAGAGAGAAAATGAGATATGAGATATTTTCACAATGTGATGTTAACATGACAATGTAATTATAATTAATTTTATTAATAATACTTTTTGAGAGATAAAAGGAAAATCCAATATCATCCATTCCTTTGTTCTGTGAACTAAAACCTTAAGTCAATATCAATAAATTGGAAAATGTGTTTTGCTTCACTTGTTTTTTCCGAATGTAATAAAATAATACTGTCAAAGTTCTACAAACTAAAGTCTGCCGCGATTTTTCCCTTGGTAAAAATTCATGTAAACATTTCAAAGTAGCAGACGGATAGTATAGGACGTCTCCATAAGCAATCACTGGTCACCTCTGATGCTCAAACAACGTCATTAGCTCAAAAGAGCAAGAAACCAGAGCCGTAAAAATCTATAATATATTAAAAATCGTAAATATAAATAAATTATATAATTCAATTTTTTTTAGTAAGACACAAACTTAATAACTAATTTTAATAACAATATATTTTATATCTTCCCATACAAATATTTATTATCGCACACGTGACAGTTCACCGTCACGCGCAGTCCATAAGGGATACAGCTGTAAAAGTATTATTGAGCTTCTCACACCTGTAGTCTTTAGTAAGACCTGTGTCATACAATTTATTAATATATTATAATTACATTATATGAGGGACTTTGACACCTCGTTCCTTAAACGATTATAAGTGAATACTTAAATGGGTACTATGGCGTTGTCATATCCCAATGAGATGAAAACCCCAAAAAAATTATATTATATATTTCCTCCATGTTATTTTGTCAAGCAATTAATTCAGATTTATTCTATTTCTGAAAAATGCCTTAATAAAACCTTAATTTATTAACAAAAAAAATAACTTAAAAAGTAAACTATAGATGACATAACGCACAAACATAAAATATTAGGCCAAGAGCTTTAAAATTGTAGTTACAAGTTTGCAAAAAATTTACATACTTGAAATTTCAATGAAAAAATTAACAGGGACCTCCTTCATGGTCTGAAAACGCGGGGATTTGCGTGAATAAAATACCTTTGTCGATTTCATAATAACTATCTTAAATCTTTTTTAAAAATGGCATAAAACTTATAAACCATATATACCAAGTAAATGAATGTGAAATTTGCGATATTTTTGTTGTAAAAGAGTAGACAGTTTCAGGATCTGATGAAAAATTATTTTTAGCTTAGTAAGGAATGCGAATGTTTTCATAACACTTTAATTTATAATCCAATCAATTGTGCGTGTGGTATTTGTCGCTGTTGAAAATGTATTTATATTTATATCTTCATTACGCGCAATGATCAAGAGACACGAGACTAATTAGCTCGTTTTCTGCAAGCCTTGTCGTCTTTTCTTTTTGAATGCGCGAAATGTATTTGCAGCTGTTTTATGGTAACTTATATATCCCGTCATTAAATGATCAACTAATGGGTTATATACAATAAATAAATCTTGAAGCGAGTCGTTGCACGTAGCAACTGTAGGCGGTGGACAGGCCTCGCCGCGGGAATACATAGTGCTTACTGTTTACTGCTTAGTACGTCTCGGGAATCTCACGAGTAATAAATGAACATCATTAAAAGCAGGAGGCGGCAGCTGCTCCGGACTTCTGCTTTACTTGAGGCAACAACATTATTCTTACTTAACATTTTTTGTTTCATAGCTTATGTAATATTTTAATTCCATTGTATTATTATTACTTTACAGCCAAAACATTGAGTAAATTATAACTCTTAAACTAATTTAGTTAGCCCTTTTAATAGTCAGTTCTTAGGGATTATCAGATGATATTTTATTGACAAATGTATTCTTTGTATTCCATGTTGTAAACTAGTAATTGATTTACAAATTCTAAATTCCTACTGACTGTACCTGTGTGGCATTCCAGAGAAGAATACGAATCGAGTCATTTAGTAGGCTACAGGAGGTAACAATGGAACGGACACATACAAATACATACATAAATACACGCGAAAAACATTACCGTTCTATCAGTCGGGCAATGATAATAAAAATGTTCTGGTATAAATGATGCTTGATAGATTATATCTGAATTAATACTTTTATGCTCTTAGTGGAAGGTATATATATATAAGCTACATCAGGCTTCCCAACCTGTTTAAAAAGGAGTCAGGTTTATGAATAATACAGAGGAAACATTTAAATAAGAGCACGTATTCGCCGCTATTTGTTGCAAGTACATTCTGCAGGCGAGATTTCGCGGACGTGATCGCTACGAATTGCCTACAAGGGGAAACGTTCATGATGCCATCTTATTTGATTTAGTGAACGGAAATAATCAGAAATCAGAAAATATATAATAAAATCAAACGTATTGGAAAGAACATAAGAAGCAGAATTAACCGCACTATTGATAAATACAAGTAGTTATGAAATAAGCGACATCACAACGAAACGAACACTTTTTCGAATTTTACATGTGAATAATATTGAATCAACGCTTCACTTGTAATATTTCACTACTGCTTCCAGGTTAAGTACACTGCAAAGCAACAATATGGCGTAGACAAAGGTGACACATACCTCCAGTGGGGTATTTACTAACTTAAACGTTTCCAGTTATTCATCCACACTGGTCCACACCGTCAACCGTAGATAGCGGTGAGGCGTACATGCTGTAACACGTTTTGATACTAGGTTTCGCTGAATACTTCTATGTACTAAGTATGACATTTTTAAACATTTTTAGCCCGTCCGCCTATTTCAAGGATAATACTTCATACGCCTCTCATTATTTAATATTACTTAAAATTTATAAGCGTATTCGAAGATAATACTTCTAAATATTGGATACTCGTTCGTTCTGTTTCATCATACTTAGTATTTAAAAGTATTGTATATGAGTAAGTAGCTCGAAAAAGTCACCATTTGGTGACAGGCAGCACGATTTAAACGTCTATCTAAATCTCTATCTAATCTAAATCTAAATCTCCCAGTTTACGGTTTAAAAGAAGACGGTTTGTGCTGTAAAGCGTATACAAACTACACTTCAATGTTATATAGGTAATACACTAAAATCTCTCACATGTACACTGACACTATGAAAATCGAGCTTCATTTTTGAACATAAATTATGTAAATCTATGGGTAAGACAATGGTTCGACCTTCGTGCGTGTGTTTAATTCATTGGCACAATACCATTACGTCCGATTGAAACCGGATAAAACTAAACTGATAAATTCGCATCGAATTTTATCCCAAGGATTAACCTTAGCATTTAAACGACCCATTATAAAAAGTCTCTAACTGCGTGCCAGCTAATATAAATTTATTTGTTCACATATTTCTGTTATAATTTCCAGTTTGCCGTTCATACTCCAGACATCTAAATCGTATGTGTAACAGTATTTACTGCATGTGGTCGGTGCGATATGACTAACAACTCGGACCACCTGCTATGAATTTGTAATCGTCGTTCCTTTAAAAAATTATTTTATCTTACTAGTTTGCATAATGCTCTGCCGTAACGAGCTTTGTCGTCAACATTTTATGGTATACATAAAATTTATTAATATAAGGTTAACGAGTAACTTTATTGAGTTCCATAAAGCTTTTGAAATTATAAAGGTTTGTTGAGCGCCCGCCGCGGCGATTGTTTTAAGTACGAGGTTAAGTGAACAAGTTGTTTGGGTCTTTTAAATCTATAACAGTATTGTATTCGACCACAACATCTGAACTCCATATACTCATATACTCCAATACATTTTAGTCTAAAAAACGGGCGGTTTTTATTTACAACTAAAAATATATAATTATAAAGGAGTTTTATGTATAAGGAAATATTCGATCCATCCATCCATCTCAGCTTATGATCGTCCACTGCTGAACATCGGCCTCCTCCATTGATCGCGTTGTTGGGGGGAATGTGCCATAATCGCCACGCTTGGCAGGCAAGTTGGTGATTGCAGTATATTCCACCGTACTAAGAAAACGACGCTGCTGCCTGTCCCTCGGTGGTCTTATATCCAGACACACGACAAACAGACAATATTCATGCACAAAAATGTTTGTCCTGGGTAATAATCGAACCCACGAGCTCCGACGGGAAAAACAAACATCTTACCAACTGCGGCAACCGGTCTGTCTGAAATATTACTGGCATAATAATTAGCATCCTGGCATATTATAAAATGAATTCGAAATTCAAATTGTGTATTCAAATAAAAATTCATGGAGACAATAATTTTAATAGCGCGAAATTTAAGTCAATTTCTTGTTATTGTAAATTGAAATTTGGACAGTTTTAATTGACTTTTAATCGATCGGTCTGACTTTGGATATTGTTAGTTTTTTGTAGTTGTTAAAAAATGGACGATATAAAATAAGAGTTGAAAAAATTATAACGCTGCTTGTAAAATGTTGTAGCCAACGTTACGTGTCTCGGCGGCTATATGTTAGTCGTTCAACTGTCTAAAATATCTGGCGGCGTTATTAGGAGACGGGAACCTTCGATTGAAGGCTAGGTTCAGGAAGAAAAGGTTATACTGGGCCTTGGGATGACCGCTTCTTAAGATATCCATTTATACACCTCTGGTAGAGGTAAGGGGTGTACCAGTTTGCCTTTAGATGGTCAGAAGACGGCTTCATGCTGCCAATAAACATAGTCGTCGCCCACCTTGGGGTTCTAGTTTGGTCCGTGAACATCGACTGCTAAATTGAGATTAGCCCAAAACTGTGCATCATGAAGTCAAGTGGAATGGAGTAACGTTTAATTCTCTAATAAATCCCGGATATCAATACCTAGTGAGGATCGTCTTCAGCGAGTGCTGCGGAGACCAGGGGAACGTTATACCCTGTGGCTGAGGCTCCGTAATATTTTGGGCTGCCGTCAGTTCTAAAGATTATACCGAATTAGTCTTTGTCGAAAATGGTGCACTAGGTGTACACAGATAGCTAAGAGAAATTGTGATTCCTCATGTACAACCCGGACTGGTTGCTATGGGCGAAGAATCCATTTTTATGGATGACAACGGTCGGGCCCATCGTTCCAGAAATCTTGATGCGTATATGCAAGACGTTGGATTTTGCCGATCCGATTGGCCAGCGCGGAGCCTCGACCTTAATCCGATCGAGCGTGTGTGAGGTGTCCTCAAACGACGCGACAGATAAGTTCAACCTCCTGAACTCATCTGACAGCTTAAAAGAGTGCTAACCGCGGAGTGGGAGGGCGTTCCTCAGGTAATTAATACATATACTGCCATCACAGCTAGTTGAGGTTACACACGTTATTAAATTTCTCATTGGTGATAAAAAAAATCATTTCATAAACACGATTGTCCAATTTTATTTTACGGTATATAATCTGGATTTTTTAACTTTAGCATGTTAACAATGAATAAGTCGATTATTAAGGTTGAGAAACTTTCAAAATCTTTATTTTACTTCATATTAATAGTGTCATATTGTGGAGATGTTATCTGAGATTACTAACCTAAACGTATGCAAACTTATATAACAGCACTGACGTTGGTCGGTACTCGTCTTAATCCGTTAAATCTTACAGTATGGTGCCCAATATGTGAAAGTATAAATATTTTTAAAACAGAGCTTAAAATATTCTAAAGTATTGTGAACACAATAGAATATACATAGTTCGCGGAGAGCGAGCCGTAGCATTTGTAGCCGGCAGTCCGTCATCGATTGCGGCTCACTTTAGATGTTAATATTTGATGTGGCTCTGCACAACTTTCTGCGTTCTATTTTATATTTATCTTTCTAAATTTTATTTCGCACTGTGATGTGCCACAAACGTTTTATATTGATGTAGAAGTATGTTAGTAGCCTAAGCAAAAAAATTGTAAATAGATGAACAAAATTCTACCGTTAAGTCCATATTAACCGTCACTTATTTAACACGTTACATTATGTGAATACATATTAGTTAGGATTACTAGATTTCAAATGAAGCAAAAGAATTACCAGAATTGTCAAAAACACGTCCTTAGTAGATATTGATATTATCCATATTCTTGATAGTGTTATGTATGCTTAAAATTGTCCATTACAACTTGATTAACCTACAATGTGAATTTATATAATTTTAAAAATGATCACAAAATACATAAAGTGATTTTCCTGAACGAAGTAACACACAAGTCATGGTGTTACACAACGCGCGAGCATTTCGCAATCTCTGCTGTGTTTTCGATATAAATCATTTTGCGACCCCAACATTATTCTCATGGCTCCACTTTCCTTGTTTTCCCATAAAGATATTAAATATTGTGATGTACTTACGAATTATTTATTGAAATAAATAAACGTATTATTTATGGTTTTGTCAACAACTATAGAACAAAGTCATCTTTCAAATAAAGGAATTTAGCTGTAAACTGTGTAGCGTTTAAACCTATTATTAACTTGTTCTTGCGGATATGTTTGTATATACTTATACCCGTTCCATTGTGATTTCGTGCAGCCTAAACAGCTTGACGGATAATTAATTTAAGAGTGATGTGTCACTGGATTCATATCCTTCCCTGAAGTGTCTCGAGAGTAAACCAGACTGATTGCACATCAGTCTGTTTTTTTTTAATAAATCTAACTAGTTCTCCAACTGAATCAACTTAAGCACATTTTATTAAACGAGCGCGAAGACACCAACTGAGATAAGCGAAGTGCATGGTCTGATTTACAGCAGCCTTTTAAATCAACAATATTGTACTTGGCGCGATTTGAGATGGATTGCTTAACGAAATGCTTTATTTGATTAAACAATTTCGTTTAATTATAACAAAAGATAAAGTGGCGTTAGATGAAAGAATGGATGTTAATTTTGTGCTTTCAGATTATTCATACCTACGTTTTTATCAGCTTCGCGTGTCTATCTATCTACGGAATTTCCACTAACTTGTAGAAGTCCGATCAAGTTGAAAGTTTGATGATCTTTGTTATAGATTTTTTTAGAGTGACTCATTTTGTCGGGCCTACCAACTACCAACACATGTCTCGTTGCCACACGAATTTGATTCTCACTGTGTGACAATAGAGTAATGCATTAAAAATTGGAACTAAATAAATAGAAACTGTCATCGTGTGTCGATTCTGTCTCTACTTAGAATCAGTGTGTCGATTAGTATAGTAAAACTATCGCTACTAACATAAAATAGCAAAATATTGCATTACTAAACCTGTTACCACGTGCTAATTTAACGCTCTCCATTCTCGACACTATAAACCGCAACGTTCATTAATTCACAAAACTCATCGTGATTGTAATAATTATGTAATTTACTGTAACTAAATAAACCATCCCATTTAAAATCAGTTCAAGCGACGTCGCTGTGTGGGGCACGTCGTGATGTTGCGGCAAAAATGTATGAAGATAATGATGATAATACTTTTAAAATCCGAGAGAAGATTTCATTAATTGTATGAGATCTCCCGGATTTTGAAACCTTGCAATTATAGTACCGCTTTCTTTTATTAGTTCCTTAACAAGCTTGCAAGCAGCTTGATGGTTTACAACAAAATTTCTTTACCAATTTCATCTCCCAGTGAGATTATTAAAAACATAAGAAATTGGTGGATGAAGTTTAATATATATGAGTAAAATAAACTGTATGTTTGAAAACAGAACGGTACAAAGAGAAGTAAGGACAAAATTTATAAGTGGCAAACCGTAACGCATCCGCATGACATGATCACATATCTCCATCACAGGTGAAGTGATTGCTTGTTCAGGGAAATAACATTCGATTTGGCTGAAGCCACTCGAGAACGCCGCGCCGCGAGTTGCAACACAGCAGAGTGACGTCACGCGTCACTCTGCATCATACGCTCGTCGAACACGTGTGTGGCGGCGGCACGGCGGCACAGTTCAACAGTATGATGCCAAATCTTTTTCTGATACCACTGTGTGAGGAATATTTTCAATTAAATTTTGTTATATCGTAGTAAGAGGTCTGAGCGGTTTCTGCTCAGACCTCTTACTATGATTTTCATAGTTATGTACGGAGCGTATATAACATAAATAGTCGATTTTATACTTCACAATATTTTTACTATTAAGGCGTATTTTCGCGTGAAAACAAAAATTCTTTCCGCCACACATTTGACACGCATCTATTAAGAAAACCTCAAGGAATTTTCGAGATGGCGCCGCACCTATAAAAGCAACGCTCCAGGTCACGTGACACTCAGAGAGCGTGACATAAACAGCGGGTTAATATCCTAAGTAATCTCAGCATTGATTAAAATATTTTACGGCGCGGTAAGGAATTTCTCTTTAAAGTACACCTTTAAATGAATCTAAAACATTCTCCTGAGACACTTCCTTTCTAAAATATTAGTTTTCTTTATGGAAGTTGAAGCAGGTTTATAAACAATTTTCTTTGCCGAAGCACAAGGTTTATCTTTCCTGAATTGAACACAATCATAGACAGTGAAAGGTACACAAATTTAAAAATTGCAAGGTAGAGAAGAGGGTTCGTGAATTTAACTCATTTGTATTTTATCAGATCTCTGACCCATTCGACGGTTTAACCAATCTTTTCTCTTAGTATGATTGCCATGCCATGAATTTCTTTGTATTCGATATAACTTGACATAACTTTTATTCCTGATATGTTGTACAAGTCTCCTAGTGTAGGTGATACCTGACGGCGTCAAATCGATCTATACAATGGAGGATTGGTCCTCCACTCTTTACCATTCGTTATCGGGCGAACATGCTTCAAGGTTTTCTCATTTCTGGTAATAAATGAGTAGCTTACATTTTAAAACAAAAAGATTACATAAGCAACCCACTTTATATCACTTTTTAATACAAGAAGATGGCAAAGAGCAAGCGATCACCTAGGTAACTGCTACCCATAGACATCTGCAATAAACTTTTGCGAGTTGCAGATGCGTTGCCTACCTTTAATAGACAAGGAAGAGGATAGACAGAAAAATTTACATTTCCTTGTCCTTTCCAATCCCTTTCATATTGCCATACATATATAAATATATATAAATCATGATATTGCCTTTCAGAGAATTTCTTCAAATAAAATAAGTAAACCAAACCAATGATCCTCTAAGACTTTAACAAGCTTTATTAAAATTTAGCTGCAACTTTTCACTTTATCGTTTTCTTTCGATGTAACTTTCGACTTCACGCCTAATTACGATTTTTTGATTAGTATTCTTAATTAAAGTTTTTTCTTAGGCTAAACTTTATTTCTATTTCATTATAATATAATGGAGAAGCTGCCGAATCTTTTAATATTAAATAAGTTGATAATTAAAAGTTCAGAATAAAATTATAAACCTTAGTTAATTAATAATATAAAATATTACCATTGTTAATATGAATTACAAAAAATAAGAACTATTACTGTCTAATTGAAAAAGTTAAGAACATTAAAAAAAAATTAAGGGGTTAGATGGGTCACAAATATAGCGATCGTGACCACCATTAACAAATATTATTGGTAATAATAATTGAACCAAAAACAAATTATATACCAACTGAAATATTGTGTAAAACAAAAATATTGGCAGATGTGGTCACTTTTTTTTTATAGAATAAGGGAGGCAAACGAGCAGCGGGTCACCTAACATTAAGTGAACCGACGCCCATGGACATC
>DWLR01006327.1:0-10151 GCA_018246295.1 Papilio alexanor hazarajatica
ACTCGACACTTTTTGACCACGTTCGACACACTGTTAACATGCATGATGTAGCCGACCGGCCCGAACACCGAGCCAGTCGGCACGCCGAGCTCAACAGACGCCTCCTCACCAAGAACTCCCGCAACTACCGTGCGAATTTTCCTACCGGTCAAATAGTTCTTAAACCAACTATTAGTCGGTCCACGAATTCCACATTCTTCCATCGATTGTAATAGCATGTCATGGTCCAAGGTGTCAAAAGCCTTTTTATAATCAATAAAAAGTGCTATTAACTGTTTACCAGAGTCCAAGCATTCGTTGGTATAGTCTGCAAATTCTGTTAAAGCAGAGACAGTGCTGCGCCCTTTCCTAAATCCGTGCTGAGTATTAGTCAATGTGTTAAAACGAAATCATACTAAATACTTGAAAATAATTAGAGTAATTTGTATTCGTCGTTTATTTTAACTCACGAGCGCAGTTTTCCATGGGTATAATTGTGTAGAACTAGTATTTAATTTAAAAAATCAAAAAATCAGACCGACTGTTGGTCACACTAGAACGGGCACACATACATATCGGCTAAAAACATAACCCTTCTGTCAATCGGACAAAAATAACACCTATATTCGCATTTGTTACTTTTAGGCGGATCTTGATCGGATCTTTTACGTAATTAAAAAAAAAATCTAAATTTAAGCACTTAAAATGACGACAGATGAAGCACATTTATATGTATGCAAGAATTAAATATTTGTATTTTCTTATTGAAGCCCCAGTAATGTTTAAAGACCGGCGGCGCAACAGTTCATCTGGTGTTGCGGATGTTTGTGGGCGGCGGTAATTACTTATTATTATTTTAGGTGACCCGTTCCTCGTTGTCTCTTTCTCCTGTATAAAAAATAATTATTAATAAAAACAAAAAATACTAATACTTTAGTTAAATGGACTATTTTTTATCAATTTTGCGAAGAAATAGTGAAATTACTGCATAAATGCTGATTAAAAAGCAAAATGTTTTTTTTCGATAACCTAGATTAGGTTATCGAAAAGTAGATATGGATAGAGGCAGCAAAATTTGGTTTTTCTTATTGGTGTCAAACGTATAAAGCCACAACAGAAACGGTAAAAGGCTTATTGAATGGATTTTCTTACTGTTTTCTTACATAGTGCTAATTGACATGAGAAACTTTAAATTTTTAAGTTTAAACTTTAAGGTACTTTTTTCCATTTTGTGCAATTTGGCTGAAGTTTGACGTCGATTGTTAAACGAAACTTAATAATCTCTGCCAAGATGTCCATAGGTGGAAATTAAGCCAGGATTGTTTCCGCCTCGAAGGATATTGTACGATATTCTCGTGCAATTCTGGACGAATAATGGACATCTTACGTTGCAAGCTAAGCAATTTCTTACAGCGCCGTACATCCGTAAGCCGGTGTGCCATACGAGCGCATTTTAGAGGGCCATCGATCGATTAGGCAGTAGTCTGTGCATACCTTCATACCTACCTACTCCCTTACTCGATCCGGAGGACTAGGCGGTCGAAGTGCGCTTCGAAACCTCAGCGACTGTCCACGATGGACCGGGACATTTAATCGTCGATCCCACTCCGATCCGCACGTCATCTACGCCAACCAAATTGCTGGGTGGTTCCCTCGTTCTGGAAAATTTCTCCTACTTTTTTTAAAACTTACCTACTTAAACTACTTTTAGACTTAAAAATCATCAACGTTTCTATATCTGTCAAATCGATATTAATTTCAAAAGGCTGAAATGTTATCTTTTTAATGTACATGAAATTGAGACAATTAGACGATTGGTATTGCCCGACGATATATTGACATTAACAACCATGTGGTGGCAATAACCTTAGAAAATTTATATGACCTGTCCGATTTCCCTTTCGTCGATACCATAACAAAAACAGTTCGTCGGATGTCGGACGGAAAAGCCCTTTACGTTATACTTATTTTATTGAAATAAAAGTGAATTACCATAAACATTATACTCTTTAGAAACGTCAAAGTTGCTTTGAATAATCGTATAAGGGATTCAACTAAGAACTGTGTTGGTGCCGCTGACCTATCGTTCCTAGCGAGCAATGGGTTGAGATAGTGTGGGATAGGTCGAGCAGTGCACGCTGAACGGTGCGTCGTGTTGCAGGAAGGCGCGGCGCAAGGAACGCGAGGGCGAGCCTGCCGGCGACCCCAAGCTGTACCTGCAAGAGGCGCTGCTGGAGCGCAAGCTGCCCGAGCTCGACATGCGCCAGCTGGTGGAGCTGCCGCGCGGACTCGACTACAACGAGTGGCTCGCGTCGCACAGTTAGTATGGGCATAGTATGGGCGTACCGCGCCTGCCGGACGTCAGCTCGCCGCGCCCGTTTCATCCGGTTTGCTTTACAAACTCACCTGAGCTTACACGTTAATATTATTAACTTATATAGAAAATCATTTTTTAATTATGCCGTCATCAAATTAAAACAGGACATCAGCGTGCAGTAAAACTTTCCAATGCGTTTGTCACCGTACATTATGGGGACTGTGGGAAGAAACTGATACAGAAGTGTAAGATGAATGGTCTAAAAACTATTATTAGACCATCAGCGTTCATTTGTGTCATCAGTTAAAAGATACATGCTATTATCCAATTTCCAAATCCAATTCAAAGAACATTAAGAAAACTTAACACAAAGACTAAAAAATTACGTAATGCGGCAGATTGTTGGTCTTAAAATAAAATAAAAAATACACGTCTCTATTAATCTGTCCTTATAACAGCTGTAATTGTTTGAGCTCACCTGGAGGAAACGTACTCTAAAAACTGGAGATAGCCAATTTTAATCAAAGGATGCATTCCTTTGTTTTTAAAAAGAACCAAAAAATTGCATTGAAATTTTTTTGAAGGTGCTTGCTTACCAGGCTCGAGAATACCTACACTCGTGTTAAGGATGAAGAGAAAATATCTATAATAAAGATGGTAATTAAAATGCGATCTTTGTAGAACAGGTGTAGCACAAGAACTCTTTAAAGAATTCCCTTCAAAAGAAACAAATGTCCCCATTTGGAACTCCTCAAATTTAATTGATTAACTAATCTCGGTCATAACAGTCTAAGAATTCTCATGGTATTTAAATAAAAGCATGTGGTTTCATAAGTTTAATTATTGCATTTGCAAAACCTTCCTCATGAAGTTTTTGAACGCTCTTTGGACCAATAAAACCTATAAGAAAATAGCTCAAGAAAGTATTTTCTACACACAGCAATTAAAAAGAAATATGAATACTTGCACATTTCCTATTGTATACACAAATTTTTATGCAATCTGATTGAGTCATTATTCACCATGAAGTGGCATGAAAACATTTGATCTTATGGTGGGATATATTTGATTAAAAATTACTACGTGAACAATCTGGTTCCTTGAAGGAATCTATAGTTTTAACAGAATTAATAGAAACTATAGTTATCTGCTGTGACGCACTCGGATGGCAAACAAAACAGGTGTGCTGTATATAAAAAACGTTAGAAAGCAGTGTGTCATAACTCAATGATGTAGCTTTCTACATTGTAAGTCCCAATTTTGGGAACCTTGGAACTTTTTTGAAAATAAGAAAACATATTTTTTTTGCAAATTAATTAACTTGATTTTTTAAAAATTATTTCTATATGTTTGTTTATGGGTATACTTTGTAAAAATATATTCAACCCCATAAAAATTGTTACTTAATGGCTTAAAGTTTTTTTATTTTTTTTTGTTTTGTGACTAACCGAAGTAAGCTAAGGTCTTAAAATATAATGATAACCTTTACATAAAGATGTTTTTACCATACTTACCATAATTTTTATTGTCTACTACGATGATTGGGTAAACTATGCTAATAATTGGTAAAATTGTGAAAAGACTTATAAATAATGATTGATAATTTGTGTTAAAAAGGTTTATCAACTTTTATAGTATCGTTGACTACTATATAGTATTGGATATTTGATGACGAGTGAAGGTGACGCGGTGCGTTTCAGCGCTGGCGCTGTTCGAGCACGTGAACCTGCTGTACGGCGCGGTGTCGGAGTTCTGCACGGCGACGTCCTGCCCCGACATGACGGGCCCGGGCGCGCGCGCCTACGCCTGGTACGACGAGCGCGGCAAGAAGACGCGCGTCGCCGCGCCGCAGTACGTCGACTACGTCATGACCTACACGCAGAAGACCGTCACCGACGAGACCGTCTTCCCCACAAAGTACGGTTAGTGCCCTTTTAAATATACACTAATAGTTATAATTATAATAATGTATTACTCCAATTACCATCCCCACCACCTTGACCTGGACGGTTGGCATTCCACTAACGTGCGGTTTTCGCGGAACTTCTTGCCTCGCACAGCCGCATTGTGGAATGATCTGTCCTAGCGGTATTTCCAAACCAATACGACTTAGGGGCCTTCGAGAAGAGAGTGTACTTTTTCCTTAAAGACCGGCAACGCATCTGCAGTTTCTCTGGTGGTCACCAGATGAGTGTCGGTTCATTTAATGTCAAGCGACCCGCTGCTCGTTTGCCTCCCTTATTCTATAAAAAAAAAAATCGTACCAATTAAATTAGAATAGTAGAAGGTACATGGATAGACTTTCTGTAGAAACGAAGTAAGGAGGTAGAATGTAAGGAAAAGACGAGAAGGAAATAATGAAAATGAACCGTAGGATTACTAAACAATATTTGTGACATCAGTATTCTGCGAGGTCGAGAACTGTCGAGAACGCCTACGCTTGCACGATTCGCACGATGCCAGTTTATATACCGCCAGATTAATATGTTGTGTATTTCATTTTATTTATACTTTATTGGCTTATTTCGGATCACCGGTGTGGAGCGCACAATGCTTGTGAAAAAAAAATGTTTTGTACCGCTCAGTGCATGTGCGTGTTTTCTCAATCATAAAACTTGTTAAAAATGTTGCATTTCTTCTTGCCATGCCGACAGCATCAGCGGAAATGTATATGTTCAGAGGATAAAGCGCGGTGCGCGATTGTAAATACTTTGTCCGATGCAACAACCGTCAGCGCGCGTTGTTCAATGTGTGTCGTTGGCGTCCGCAGCGAACGAGTTCCCGGCGCAGTTCGAGGGCGTGGTGAGGCGCGTGGTGCGCCTGCTGTTCCACGTGGTGGCGCACCTGTACGCGGCGCACTTCCGCGAGCTAGCGCTGCTACGCCTGCACGCGCACCTGCACCTCACCTTCGCTCACCTCACCGCGCTCGATCGCCGCTTCGCGCTGCTCGACCACAAGGAGACTGAGGTGCGCCGCCCGCTAGACATGATCAATGACTGAGTAGAGCTAGATGATGTTGTATACTATGTCGTCGTTTCGTCGGTCGCGCACTGGCCGGCCGGTCGTGGCGGCTGACGACGCGCTGGGAGCGGCGCGCTCGCTGTCATGCTGCTTTCAAATTTCGCACTCGCGTGCACATCGGGTCACTTGGTTCTGAGCGTCGGCAACGTATTACGATCGTGCTCATGTCAACGTTACCAACGGATAATATTTTTAACGAGTTTTTAGATAGGACAAACAAAAAGAAACATAAAAATCCGTGTAAAAGAACACTAGGCTGACTTATAACACTGACGCTTCAGAAAGTTTGCAGTTGCGATCGCGTTTTCAGTCATCGATTCGTGAGGCTATTGAAATTAAAAAAGCATCCTAATTGCAAAAGACGAGATGGCTGAGTGCTACCATCTGCTTGGGATCTGCTGGATAAAAACAATAATTTAACATCGCGACGTCAAAAACCCTCAACCATCGACCCCAGGCAAAAAAGTTGTCAGTTTGTTGGTTATCTAAATTACTCAAAAAAATCATTGTGTCTCGTGTTTAGAGATTTAACCAATGATAAAAAGTGCAAAGAAGTGTTGTTAGGACGATCACCTTTTTTTGCCAATCCAAACTTTTACACACCTTTAAAATCTCAGTCACCTGCACCTGACAAGCGCTGTGGCTTGAGACGCCTGTATATGAAATTAAATAATTAATAATAAATGATTACAGGGTATTTTAATTATTAGTCTGAACAGTGTATTTAGATGTGAATACAAGTCTATTAAGACCATGGGCACCATGAAATATATAGTTAAAATTTAACAGAAGCGCGTGGTCACCGCGCCGCGGCACGTATCGCTGAGCCAATTGACTTGTTTTGTTAATAATTAGACACCATATTTAACGTTAGGACCTAAATTAATACATATTTTTAATAAAAGTGTTAACGAAAGAAGGGCCTTTGTTCGTTTAAAATGACAGAGTGAGCGAAGGAGCGACCCTTCGAGCCAATTTACGATTTCTCACTTCACGCCGCGTTTTTAGTTCGCCCACACTCGTTGATATTCGCATCGGGTATTGCGGGCATACGTTTTTCAATACATAGGCATCGATGGGAAAAAACGTTTTCACAAAAACAATTACTATCACTAGATACTATAGATTCTATTAATTTTTAAATAGCAGCTTGCTACAAAACACCGAAGGGAGAAAATATCTAATTTTATGTCTGTAACGGCCAGTATAATATCTGCCATTTTTTTTTCTATTAATAGCTGTATTCATTTGAAAGATTTTTGCTTTCTTGTAAAAATTTTATTAGGCAAACGGTTCAGCGATAAAAAAATATTATCTAAATTCTAATGTTTCTATGAAGGTATTTTCTTATATTAATCGTCGACAGTAGTCGAGACATTTACACTATACAGTGACCTAGCCTGCCGATTGGTCGACGTCGCGTGCGTCAATATGAAATATTAAATTCCAAATGGTTAACTTACTTTAAAAATCGTAACCTTCAGCGGACTGCGCCACTGAAACGGTAACGCCCGCGGCCTTTGTTGACAGTACCGACCCGGAAACTACGCTCCAATACGTACTCGATTTCGCGCGCCACTAACGCGATTGTGATTATGACAGTGTATCTATTTTTTTACTATTCTATGTTTCTTCTGTGTGTTTCATTTCTCCTTATGTCATGTACTGAATGACACAAGTCATGTGTACTGACTAGTGCCGATTAAATAAGTGTACGTGTTAACTTGTTCGTGCGTTATATCTTGCTGCACTTTACGACGACACTCGCCTCAGTACGCCCCCCGCACACCCTACCGCATTAGTGACCCCTCCGCAGTGGTCGAGAAGAGTACGTACAGACATACTGAAGACGACATTCAGGAAGCACAGACGTTCGAAGATGATCGTGCTCGAACTCGTTCCGCTTTAAGCGGGCAAAAGCAAATTGAACCGACGAGTCAATTTTAATAGTTTGCAATATAGTTCGCACAGGTGGAAGGACAATTTAATATCAACGGAATTTCGAGTAACACTACAAAATTTAACTACATAATTAGTCAACTCGATAATCAGTGCTCCGTGGAAGTAAAAGACATAATTATTAGTCTATCCTCCACTAATAAATACGAAAAATAAAATCGGAACTAAAACATTGAGTCCATTTAAAGAAAAGAAGTTAGTGAAACTGTTAAGGCACGAAGAATTAGGCGATAGAAAACCATCGCAGTTCCTACGGCATCTGTAGAGCCTGGCCATACTAAACTAAACACAATGATGAGTCGTTTGCCCACCGGTATTCAAACTGAAGGCTGAAGTCGCAAACAGAACAAACAGACTGAAGTCGTAAACAGAATCCATGACCCGGTGCCATCAACACCTGTGGTGGCATCGACCATCCGCCAGAGTGAACAGCACTACATGGACCTGGTCACAGAAGTCGCTGCCCTTAAAAGGAGGTTCAGCGATTCAACTGGTCGCCTGTTCGTCACCGATCACAACTCCAAGACGCAGTTTGTGTGTTCTCGCGGTCGCTGCTGCGTGAGCGTCGTGCCCGGACCGGTAAACCATTTGTAAACCATTTTAAAATATACATTTTTAACCTTACGTCACTTTTTATGAAGCGTCATTTATCTGTTCATAATTAGTGAGGAGAACAACTGACTCGTTTACAAGAAATAGAATGAATGTTTGAACGAGCGGATACAGATAATGTAAAATATGCAATTTACCCGCATTGTAGTAGTACATTAATTTTACTTATAAATTATGAAAACATGACACTATAAACAACATTAATTCTAATTTAGAAATACAGTAATTTAATTATTATATTTTCGTGATTAATTTTGTTAAGGAAAATCTTTTTAAAATCTAAATTTACAAATTAAAACTTTATAATGAACTTAATCTGATAAACATCATAAATTTATAATAATAAGGTAAGAAAAAAAAAATAATATTCATATCACTGTTGTAATGTTTAAAATAGTTGTTGATTAGGTGAAATATAAAATATATTTAAAACTCTGCAATGTAAAGCATTTTTGCATTATAAACATACGATCCAAGTATACGATTATAAATTACTTGCCGTATCTATTAAATGTGTAACATTTTATATCTATGATAAAATAAACACAAACCTTTATAACGTTTGCCATTTCTTTATTTCAGACCAAACCAAACAACAAATTATGTTTGGCAGGGATGTTTAAGGGGATTGTCGACTGGTCTCCAAAAACCACGAAAGGGGAAAAAATATTAATTGTAACGCATATTGGTAGGGAATCAGGGTTTTTAGAGGGAGGTAAGAGGGTTTTCGAGGCCAAGAAATCTGACGGTGATCACCACTGAGAAACGGACGACCATAACTTTGAAAAATGGTAATTTTCGTTTGAAACTCTGATGTCCTATACATTGGTGGGACATTCACGAAAACTATTATTGTTGAAAATGGCCGTTAAGCTAAAGTCCTTTTAAACATTTTCTGACTATTAAGTTATTTTTTTATAGGTTCGAATTTTATTTTTGAAAAATTTGAACCGGGAGCATTAATTGTGCTCGACAACGCGCCCTACCACTCACGACAAGTTGATCCTCTGCCAAACATGAGTTGGCGGAAGGACACTATACAGACTTGGCTCCGAGAAAATAATAAAGAATTCCTTGAAAGCGATGTCAAAGGAACCTTATTGACAAGATCGATAAAAATAAATTTAAAAAAATCTATGTATATAGACGAACTAGAAACCCCCATCTGGGCACAAGTTAAAATGTACGTAGCTCACTTTTAGAGAAAGGCTTGTCGAGAATTGTATCTGTAGAGTGGCAGAGGTGCATCGGCCGCGTCATAAAAGAAGAAGACCAGATGTTGGCCTCAGACGGCATTATCCACGTATTTACCGATAATTGAAAAGAACCATTTATTATACACGTGCCAGAAAATGAATCAACTAGTGAAGACGAATTATCGGAATAAGCGATATTAAAGTATTGCTAATTTTGATGTTTATTCTTCACTTGTTTATATTTTAGAATAACATAAAAGTAAACTAGTGTATGGTAAATGGTTCTTAAAATGTGTGTAAATCGTTAAATGAAATATACTTTTTCTCTACAATTTGTTTAAATATATATTTGAAGTAAATGTATTTAGTAATAAAATTATATTTTTTTTATCGTTACATTTATACCCCATCTCTAGGCGGTTAATAATTAATGGTATTTTTTTCGAGGCTCTAGTGTCTCGGAAGAAAAATACGTCTGCTGACGTCATATGCGAGGAATAAAAGTGTTTTTTTTTAATTTATTTTGGGCGTTTGGTTTTTTTTATGTTTTTAGCACTATCGCTTTAGTACTGTGAATTTTCTCTGAAATTAGTACAGCAGTATTGAAGAGAAACGGTTGTAATGAAAAATAAAGTTTAATTTAAAAACAAAGTAATAACAAGTATTATTTATTTTTAACTGTGTTACTTACTATTCATGGTTTTAGTCAAGGCTAATTCTTGAAGCTACTGGTTTCATTTTAGAAAAAGTATGCTTTACCAATAAATAACACCTATACTAACTCCGGCATAAGGTTTATTTTTATCGACATTGCACTTTGCAGCCCAATTTTTTGGTGGTATCGATTTGTTGAAATATGAAATAGCTCACGGCTCGACGGGCGCCTCTTGCCCACGCCGCTTGATTTCATTTTATTTCGTGCTACATAAACAAAGAAATACAAAGAAATCGTAAGCGGTGATTTGACAAATATGCTCCCTTGTGTAGGTGCTGCGCGACCTGGAGGTGGCGCTGCGGCTGTCGGAGCCGGCGGGCCCAGGGGGCGGCGCGCCCGGGCCGGCGGGGGC
>DWLR01006328.1:0-10151 GCA_018246295.1 Papilio alexanor hazarajatica
TATTACATTTAAAAAAAATCGTTCCTTAACCTAAGTAAACAACACAAAGACAGCAATCACTATCATATCTTATCTTTTCTAATCACTAACATGGTTAGGGCAATACATATTATCGTAAACCGTGCACAAATTTTTACGAATTTTTATACGTTACGCTCTAATCGTTAATAGCAAGGCCTTATTGGAGTGAAAACGAAAATTACGAAGATTTTTGTTTTGTTTGCTTGTCTCATTTGTACACATGAACATAGCTAATGTTCATGTTTTAAAAGTTTCCTAAATTTATGTTTATTTCTTTTAAGAGCCTAGCTATATTAAATAATGATTTCTACAGAAATTCTATTTTATAATGAACAAACACTAAAATAATGATAAAACGCTTACTCAATAGGTATTAATTATACTGTAAATATTTTTTTGAAACATCAACTGCAATATTTTCCTGAATCCATCCAACAAACTCAGATTTTACTAAAGCCGTTGCAAATTATAAAAATAATCAGCATTTCATTTAGAAAATAAAACAGTATTTTTTTTTTCAAACATTTAATTTATATAGGAACAGATGTCAGATATTTTTCATAACGGCCTTGAAACTGTTGATTCGTCGAGTCTCGTATAAACATTAGGTTTAGTGAATTAATGAAAAAACTTTAAACAATTCTAATACTCGTGAAATTTTTCTATGACAATATTCACAAAATAAATTTGACGTGTACTCTGCTTTACTATCAACGCGACCATACGAATCAGTTTCATACGTACCACTAATAATCGACTGTTTCAAAGGTTCCCTTTCATATCTCCCAACTTTGGCGATTAAAGATCTCTTTATTATGAGAAAAGTTGAAAAAAATCTACGCGAAATAGGAAAGGAGGAGGTTCAATCGCCTCGTTCTTATTTTCTCAAGTAACCGCTCTTAGACACTGACTATGAGTTTGCTACTATTGAGTTTTGCATTTTAAAAAAAAGGTTAGCCATAATTTGAAGTGGTCTCTAACATCTATCCATAAAAAAGACCGTGTAAAATTATCAACACACGGTTACATTTCATAACATAGGTGGAAATTAAGATTTTTTTAAAATTTCACCTCTAGAAAGAGAATAAAAGAATAGAACAGTCTAGTAAAAAAAAGCGTTACTGTTCGGTAAAAGCAGACGAAGACATAGGGAGCAGCTAATAATGAGACAAATAAATTTGTTTTATAGTTAGGATTGAACGAATATGTTACACTTAACTATTGACGCGTTGTTACGTAAATCTTAAGGCAATAATGTTTAGAGCTGCATTAATTTCCTGTCAGTGGTGATACCTACATACATACGCAATAAACCGGTGGCCGTTGGCTCGTTAATTCTTAACTGCTCATTCCAAATCCGACCGGCCTTCAGCAGACAAACAAGTACGTGCGTTGGTAACATCCGAAAACGCATCGGCACTTTTTATTTTTTATGCATTCATTTCTTATTTTCCTCGTTGCGATTTTTATTAATTTCCAGCAAAATAATATTATGGCAATAAAAGATGACCTTCTCTGTACCTATCACGATTTGTGTGCAAAACTTTACAATTTACAAAAATCATGTTGAAGCTTAACAAACAAATAAAAGATTTAACATTCGCAATTATTACATTAAGGTAGAATTAAGGTAGAAAGGCGCGAGTGGAACTAACATTTTATTCGAAAAGAATTAATATTTATTTATTATTTTTAATATATTATTGGATGCGATTAATCCCGCCTCGATTGGGTACCAAACTCAGATCTGAAGTGTAATTGGTTGTAAAGCATTAAACCGGTTACAATTTTTTTAAACCTTATCGTAATTTGTTTTTATCTGTCTTTAAAAGATGGCCTCCATCTCTCTACTTTATCAATGTCTCCGTTTTATCACAAAGTTAAAAATGTCTTCCTGATTGCAGCCTTCTTGATTTCCTACAATAGATTTAAGCCTATTGTTTTTCCGTAAAAGTTAACGAAGCAAAGGTCAAGTAAGGCAAAGTAAGGTAAAGTATCGCCAAATGACGTGAATAGTTAGTTTTGGAACAACTTAAATCCAACTTAAGCTGCACTGATATAAGAGCAAATTTTAAATAAATACGACGGAATAAATGCCAAATATTCCAATCTCCAACGGGCTGCCCTCTGGTAGTCATGTGCGAGAATTCATGACGAACATCCTTCTCTCGACGGATAGCGCTCGTCGCTAAAATTGCGACAAACTGTGCGCCGATTGCACGTACGAGTAACGAGTCATACGACAAGAGATACACGAATACCACTTATTCGTTCGCTTATTGCCTAATGAAAAAACATTATGTATTATGTTGTAAAATTTAATATTCCTTTCGACTTTGTGGTATCTGATGTCATTAATTAAAATAATGTTTCTCACATTGGGCGTAAATTGTTCAGTACAAATTATTAGGAATTATTAGGACGTCACTTGCAATAAAAGGCGGCGATTACACTAATTTATATGTTGTAAGTATGTGGTTGGATGTAATAAAGTAAAATAAAATTGTATATACAACATGGATAACAAATGTTTTAACGTAATGTGAGACGAACTTGGTGTCCGCAAATATTTAGGAATTTACGAATTTTAGCGTGCATAGACCGCACTCTAAATTTCGTAAATTCCTATTGTTTGGGTTTGCCTTTGCTTTTTTATAGATATATTTATTAACACTGGTTAGCTGGTAGAAACTTAATAATTTGTTTTTTAAAAGTTTTTTTCCACTAAAATATTATCAAAAATAATATTGAATCAAAAAGAAAAGCTTTGTATCGGACTATAAAAGAACATTTAATTCGTACTCCTATTTATATACTTAACGTTTTGATATTATCTGATTTTGTATTTCTAGGTTGATGACGTACTTGGATAAACTTAGGGCGTAAACACTTATTCGTACTAAATATAATGTTTATACGCTGAGTACCTATGCTCTATTACTGCATACACGATAGCTTCCGAGATATGGGTATCTATCCCAGTCCTACAGAATCACGTGTGACGTGAAGGTCATCTTACTTGTAATCCCGTTCATAGCGCCGCCGCAAGCCGGTCCGTACTGATTACCAATTTAGGCTAAACGTCCACTGCCGCACAATCAAGATTAAAGCAGATCGAGAGTAATGGAAAGACCATACTGGATATGCATTTAGTGTGCAATTTAATTTAGTCTTTGAGTGCGACGTTTGGAGCCGTTATCTCAAATCATTCATTTGCTCGTACCTGGCATTCTAGCATGCATGCATCTATAAACATATATATACATATTCATAGATTTATATGTCTAAAGATCTTCCTATACTTAATTTTTAATGAACTTGTCTCAAGCTTCAGTGTTTTATTTTTGCGTCAGGTTTAAAGTAACACATCTAAGAAAGTTACACAATTACATATAACACGGTTCGGTTTCGAGCTTATCATCATCGCCGTCGCACACAGGGACCATGAAGGCGTGAAGCGACCGCGAATCCTGCCCGTTAACTCACACTCGCCCTGATGAAGAACCCCCGACGGGTCTGAAACTAGTACATACACCAAACCACATGAGTTAAGCAGTTATTTTAATTAGTTTATCAAAATGTCTCAAAAAATTTAATAATTTAAATGTATAATTTGTAAACATAAACCATTAATTATTAAAGTCTGATATTTAGTTGATACTGTTTTGACTGAAATTTTGAAGAGGTTTGATGTTTCATTTGTTAAAATACTCAATTTACTGTGTAAATATTTAAGTTAATATGTATTAGTAGAATTAATATCATTATTCTGTATCAAATTTAATTTTTTATGCAATTAGTCTTGATTAAGTTCATTCGAATGTTGCTTGCAGTACCATTTTGACGAACTATGTAAAATTAATATGTTTGTTCAAATGAAATGAACAAACATTAATATAAAAAAAAATAATGTAAAGTTATTTAAATTTATTAAAATATTAATTTATTTATGGATTTAAGCTGTATTTTAAGAATTGTTTTGTGTTACCTATTTTTATGTTTGTTTTAAAAGGAGTTGTATTTGCTATATTCAATTTACTCACTGTAGGGAAACTATAAAAGCGGTTGATTTATGTAAAGACGGTTCAGTTCTATACTAGCAATTGAGCGAAAAGTGTGTGATGGATCCTGTGCGTGGAAACCTTGGCGTATCGCCGACACGTACTATACGCAGACATCTATATGTATAGTTAGTTAGGGAAAAGCACAAAATAACATAATTTTATAACTATCAAATTTAATACGAGAGTTTTGGCGACTCTGGGGGCCCTACATGATTTGGAACGAGTAAATTAGGTGTTAGCGCGTCGGAGCGGAAGTGAGTGAAATTGGAAAACCGTTTCAAGCCGATGTTAAAGTTGTAGAAGCGATATCGGCGCCGGCATGGCTGTGTCGCGTCTCCCTATCCGAGCTTTGATCTTTACCTCAAACTTCCAATGTTTTGAACAAGAAAACATTCACATATTTTTAGGAAGTCCAGAAATGAATTTGTATCATACCTTCATGCTTTTGTCAACATCATAACTGTCACGGTATAAACTAGAGGATTACTAACAGTTATAAAATATTATAAAATTAAAATTATTATAAAATTGTGATAAATAATTGAAACGATTTATTATGCAATATAGGCTTCCTCGCCTGAGATTATTATTTGCCAAATTGCCAATCACTTCATCACCGCCAGTCAATAAATGAATCGTCATTTTTTTTCCCTATGCCACTACGTTAGTTTAAAATAAGCGATGAAATGTGCTCTAATTTGTCATGTGTGTAGCATCGATTGTAAAGGTCGCTTTGGTATAGTTAAAACATCGGATGGGAGGGCCATTTTAAACTATCGGATGTATGGGGCTAGGGTCTCACCGAGGTCGGACAGTCGATCACGGGACACAACTCAACAGCCAATTATTCTGCGCAACGCTTTGATGTGTTATGAATATCAGCGATGCATTGCAGTATGTATGCTAATATTATATAAAACGCTATAATTTATTTCTGATGAATGGTGAATATTGAAAAGGTACATGCATCGGCGAGAGGAATTTAGATTATCGGCAGTCCTCCATAATTAATGATACGATTTAAGAATTACGTATTGATGCGACTTCTGTAATAACATTTTTGCCATTTTCTCAATTTGTCACAAATATGTAAATCTGGAAAAAAGATCTTCGAGAAACTTGCATTCTCAATCAGACGTCTATCACGTCGCTGAGTGCTTTCATTGTTCTGACATCCCCCTCCCCCTCTCCCGCGGCTTTGCTTCACCCTTCTACCAGCGTTAGATGCGACATCTAATACTAGTTTCATTATGAGCTCAGAGACTACATTATTACTATAGAGAAAAATTACTATTTAAGTTGATTTAATTTTAATTTTTGTTAACTTTCGAAGAAATCAAGTTGAAACAATGTGAAATAAAATACATGATAATTTATGGGGATATAATAAATAACCTAACTTTTAAATCAACTATTAAAGATCTACGACAGCTTAGAGACAGATAATATAAATTACGAGCTGCAGAGAAGGAGTTTGTTTCCCAATCGTAACACTTCAGTACCTTGTAAGATTTCGACACTTCGAGCTGGCCCCCATTAGCCTAATGGGGGCTTTTGTCTCATATTTTCAAGACAGGACCTACTACCAATTTTCTGTTTTTTTATTCTTTTCTTTTTAACTGACTAACTAACTTTTCATCAATTTAAGTGCTAAGTACTTCGATAAATTTCATTTAGACCTGCAAATTTTTCGATGAAAGACGATTAAACTAAACTACATAAAAGTAGAAATATGGACATAGTTACGTTCAACTTCTTTCATCTCGGCATTTCTTACCTGTAAAAAAAAACATAAATTATTTTTTATACAGTTTGATAAAACTTAACAATAACTTAACATTTAAATACATAACAACTGTCGTAAGGTGCTATGATAATAACTGTGGCAACATGAATTCGAGCCCTTCCTCTAATAGTGCATTTTTTTTTCTTCAATAAAAACCAAACCGACTTCAAATCTGTATATTATTTATAAGTAATTAAGTCACTTATAGCCACAGCACGTCTCATTACAAATCCATTAAACTCAAACAATGCTTATGTTGTTATGTCAATCGTTCGGTATATTCGCAATACGAGCTATTCAAAATTAAACGGGACTTACGAATGTCCTACACCTATTCAATAAAAAAAATTGAAATCAGTTCATAAAAGTTTTGAGGTAACAAATATAAAAAAATACAAGCGTATTTATAAGTCCTCCTTTTTTTTGTGAAGTCGGTTGAAAATCATTATTATGTAAACTTTACTCGACGAGTTGCCGACGACAAATGAACAAAATCCTTAAGTATTACTATACTTGCCACTTCATCTGGCGAACTTTCATTTTAATTATTATTTATGATGTCGAAGGAGGTGGGTTATCCCCCTTGCCCATGTTTTCTACGCGTCTTATGTTCTCCGCGTCTAGGTATTAAGTAGGACGTTTATTCATAACATCTCAATTTGTATGAAACGTCTCTACACTACCTACTATCAATTCTGAGTATTTTTTCGAAAACAACTTCCCCAAAGACCATTTCTGTACAGTTTTTTATTATATGTTAAAGAGTTTTTGATATAAACGTAAAAGTAAAATACCTTTGAGTTTAAAACATATAATCTAAGCATAATTGGACAAAATCCCGTCTTATCCTTGAGGATAAGACGGGACGGAGACGGAAGCAGTGACTTCTTACAAAAATAATTTGCTATCAATATGCTATTGATAGCAAATTATTTTTGTAAGAAGTCACTGCTACTTAGTAGTCATAATAGGTTTGACTTTGGGAAACATATTGGTATCTAAATATAAACTGTGTATTTAGATTTTGGTAAGGTGGGACAAAAGTATTTTTTTTGCTAATTATTTATAAAAAACTAGTTATCTAATCAGGTCGTGTGTTCGATTTCTAAACAGGACAAATATTTGTGTACATGAACATGTCTGTTTGTCTTGAGTCTGGATGTAAAGACCTTTTCTTAGTACGATGAAACATACTGCGATCGCCAACCCGCCTGCCAAGCGTGGTGTGGTGTGGCCTATATCCAGCAATGGACGATCATAGGCTGAGGTTTGGTGAGTTATCTAATGTGCTTCGGCGTCTTGGATATTAGCAAATTAGATTTATATTTGTTTTTGTAATTTTTAATAAAGCCTAATTTTAATATAAAAATGAAGAAATATTTCAGAGAATTGTCTTCTTAAACGAAGAACGTAAATAATTTTCATTATATCCCCGGTTTATTTTCAGAATCTTGAGTTCAATATCATTTAAACTAACATGATGAAATCGGTTTACAATCTCGAAGTTCTGAGGTAAAAAAACATAAAAATACAAACGAATTGAAATCCTCCTTTTTGAAGTCTATTAAAAACAGAACAAATGTTTGAAAATAGAATAAATGTTATCTATTTTTGCAGTAAGATATAGCTTTGAAAGATTCGTTACGTTATAATATAGTTTTTTTTTTGTTCTCTTCTCGGCTGGGACGTGTTTATAGTAAAAATAATTAAAAAGTTTGAAGTGTTAGAAACACAGTTACAGTTACTTGTTATCTATCGTAAATAAATGTTTAACGTGAGTTCGTCAAAGATATCGGGTTTAGTTAACGCTAGTTTTAGTCGCAATTTAAATCACTACTTCGCACGCATATCTGTTGGTTTCAGTTACTTATTGTTGTCAATAAATTATAAAAATATATATACTTGTTTACATCCAGACATCTAAACAGTAAACGCGAGTTTCCAGTATCAAAGGTGTCATGGCCGTAAACATTAGCTTTTTCCCCAATCGGCTCAATTGGAGAAGTATTACGATTTCGAAGAATACTAGCGAATATTTATACTTCTGCGTTCCTTCTGATCTGTAAGAAGATGCTGGAGGATTCATTACTCTTCCATTCTTATCATCTTTATCCTATTCTATCATTTTCTTTATGAAACGCAAAGGTCAGCAACATATTTGCATTATCAATTATTTTCCTTCCTCTCTCTAATCGTATCGCAGTAAAATGGTTCAAGTGACGGTAGTCAAAGTCGTTGTCCGATTACAGCACGAGTGTCTACCATTGCCAGTTGAAGTCACTTGAGTTACTAAGAGTCCACAAGGATGTTTAAATCATTTAGTGGTTATCGATCTCGTCCCTTATGTTCGATAATTATAAAGACGTAACAAAATAAGAGAAATATTTATTGCTGTCTGAGTAATAAGTACGAATTACTGCTTTGTATCGCGAAAAGTTGGGTTTTTCTACGATAAACAACCTTTTTATCGCTTTAAATAAGCGCATGAATTTTGATGAAATCGGAACCCAGGAGTGCATTCGATGATCGATTTTGGTGTTTTTCCGATTTCAAGGTTTCGTGCATTTTAAAAGAAACATTGTCGGACGAGGGATGGATGTTTGTGGCAGAGTCCGCAATAATATATGTTGCACGAATGACCTGCTCGACCGATGAAATACCACGACCTCACAGAAGACAGGCATGAAGTAAAAGTTTTCTGCATTTCGTCTGATGAGTGAGGTGCTGGAAGCCCATTTCTGGTCCTCTTCTCCTACCCACACGTTTCTATCAAGAAAGGGATGGAAAGAGGAGGAGGATTCCCGGGAAAAACAATAGCCAAAACCAATTACAATATGGACTACTCTAGAGTCCAGTACATACTCTGCCGACCCTTCGTAGAGGGAAAAGGGCAGGGAGATGATGAGGTCATGTCTGTGGCATATTAGACGAACTTCTTTTTCAGTTTATCGAAGCGTGTTAGCCCTATATTGTACAATGGCTAAAATTACCTATAGTTCAGATAAAGTCGAGGTCGATCTAACAACTCGACTTTGCAAGCCGTTCAACGGAAACAATTAAAAACTTCATCAGCTGCACTAAACTTCGTTAAACGCTTCTTCTGCTTTATTTGCTACAAATTATATCTACAATACCTTACTAATAATTGACTGAACTTACACTACTACACTAAAATTAACTTCTCAGAATACTATCTCGAGTTACGCTTAAAAATTACCTACAGAATATTCTTTATATTTAGGTATAATTGCAAACAATGTGAATAATTAATTACTTTCATCTATACGAATATATGTCAGTTTATAATTTTACTTTTTTTTGTAAATTTTTAAGATTAATTATTACTATTTACGCCTCACTAACATCAAATCTACCATTTTTAATGTTTTCTGTCTCTCTGTTTATCTAACGATTTTTCGTCACGATTTTACATCAGAATAACTAAACCGATCTGAACGAAAATTGGTATGTAGGTATATGGTACGCACAAGATAAGCTATATAAAAAATCTGTCGGTCTGTTTGCTGTATGTCCAGATATCAGTCAAGAACGGATTTTTTATTTGCCCCGAATGGCCGCCGACCTATCGGCCGGTTTAAATACCGCTGGAATGACGCCGTGGAATTGGACCTGCGCGAGCTCCAAGCGTTTGACTGGCAAGAGGCGGTGTGAGACAGGCAACGACGGCGCTCTCTTATGTTCTGACGTAAGACCCAAGACCCATAACCCAAAGACCCAAAGTGGGTCTTGGCCTCCGAGCGAAACCCAAAATGGTGATGGAATAACTAATCATTTAAGTAAGTAAACATTAGTAAGATTTGGATGCGTGCGAAGCCTGGCAGCACCTAGTTAATAAGAGTAAACATTACTCAATTACACCTACTAACTTTCTGAGGACTTTTGTTCTAAACGAAATGGCTTTATATGGTGAGAAAAGTAAAATAATAAATCAATCTATATTTTGGTGTAAAGGAACGAGATGAAACGGAACTGCACGACTAGGAGTTTAAAGTATGGCCGCTAGATTATTCTGCAGTAATTCTAGTATTATATAATTAATCCTTTCAAAACATACTACGGTTAATAATAAAGTCGCAGGCCCGGCTGCACTAATCTGCAATTTCTGATAAAACTGGAGCTACTTAAAGGATTTGGAAGCGATTTTCGTTGCTATGAAATGTTTATCTTAGCTAGGAGAATGTGTGCTTACCAATCTCTATCGGTTTATACCTCTTTTTAATTTAAATTTGTGATTAAGTATTTTATTTAAATGAACCACA
>DWLR01006329.1:0-10151 GCA_018246295.1 Papilio alexanor hazarajatica
CCACCACCTCAGCCTATGATCGTCCAGTGCTGGACACAGGCCTCCCCCATTGATCGCAGCATTGGGGGGAAATGTGCCATAATCGCCACGCTTGGCAGTTTGGCGATCGCTGTACGCTCCACCGTATTAAGAAGAGAACTCTGCTGAAGTATCCTTTAATCAGCTTCATCAGGTCGTCAAGTATCAATTAGCGTACACTGCTTTAAAATACAAGTTTGTAATATCGTAAAAGTTCATTTGTAAGTAAATACAGTTTATATTTATTCTCAAATAGAAGTTCAACAAAATTACACACTAAAATTTATGTTAAATTCTATGTACTTTAAACTTAACGGTTAGGGCTTGAAAAAGGCTGAATTGAAGTAAATACATTATACACTTGTGCTGTTACAATTAGTGTGCGTCTACCTCATTATTTATCCTTGTCTTTTCTGAATTACAAGAATTTCTAGAAAGTTCAGACAACGTTTCTGAAAATAAAAGTTTATTCTAACTAGAAGCAACTTTAATCTCTAAGATAATTATGTACTGTCTGGTATTTTGTGAGTTACAATGATAGTGTATTACATGTAAAATGGTGTGTATTTATTTACATGCATATAATAGAAACATTAAAAAAAATAAATCAGCTGTCTAGTAAAAACCAAGTGGGAGTCTAAAGTGTGATAGTAAATCAAACGCTTACTATGATGTTATTGGATCTAACGAGCAGGATCTTAATACACAAATATTCTATTATTATAATAAAAAAAACTTCCCATACCACAAACAGCCAAACTAACCTGTGTGTTAAACAACGGTATCACAAAGAAAATGGTATCAATAATTTGAATTAAATCTGCATTTGATTCGTTTGCAAGTCACGCACAAGCCAACGTACTGCAGGGCGATGGCTGCGTAGGCACACGTATCAGGCATACAAATCGTCACCGATGAGTTCATATACAAATGCCATTATCCTTTCCCAGCACTTTGAAAGTGAAACCTTCGTCCCATACATAGTATGGTTATGATATCAATATACTGTGATATCGATCTCAATCCTAGACAACACAAAGGAATCATCTATCCATCAGAATACATTTCCCCATCAGACAACAAAAAGGAATCATCTATCCATCAGAATACATTTCCCTATCAGACAACAAAAAGGAATCAGCTATTTATCAGATTACATCTCCCCACCAGACCACAAAAAGGAATCATCTATCCATCAAAATACATTTTCCCATCAGAAAATAAAAATGAATCATCTAGATAGATTATACGATAGAAACAAAAAGAAATTCAACAATCCTCAGTAGCCCTTCGCTGGAAATGGGCTTTCCGAATAAAGATTCAGAAAAACTTCAAAAACCGGAAAACAGGTTTTATTTTTATATTAAAATGATTTTATGTATCGATCATCCTATCGTGATTTTGAGATTTTTGGAAAACATTTTTTACTTTTTAGTTTTATTTCCCAAAAAAAACAGCTAAAAAATAGGCTTTAAGCCTGTTTTTTAGCTATTTTTTTTGGCGAAAGAGATATGTTTAAGTGGCCAATTGTCAACAACAGCAATTATTAAAAACAGCCCTCTAAAATGTACATAAAATAATCTATGATCTTTCATATAAGGAGTTATCTGTATTTTCTGTTTTTATTGTGTGTATGATTCTTTGATTTGTTGTGATGCTACCATATTTTGTTATAAAGAATGAGTTAATCCTGTTATCCTGTACGTAAAAATCCAATAAACGCAAACTTTTTTCTACAACCGGACCGAGAATCGTATTATAAGAGATCGTTGACGGTATAGTATGGATTGTATTAAGCAACCAACCTATCACTTGTGCATGATAACATTCTAGTTATTGTAGAAAATCTATAAAAAATAATCTAGGAAAACACATAATCCCTATACACATAGGCCCTTAGAAATTGAGAATACAAAGCACTCCATTTCGCTCGGTAACTCGTGTTTACATATGTTAATGAAATTTGTACCTCAGGTGCTATATTCCTTAACCGACGTCTTCAATTATATTCTGTAAAGCAACGAACTGGAAGACTAATATTATCTGTGGGATTTAGGCGGCCCTTATCCAAAGTAAAATTAGCCCGGGTCATCTCGACTCTATCTCATATTCCAATTTACGTAAAGGTTATTAGAAGGATGATTTTGGGATATTGTTTGGTTATAACGTTTGAAGTACATAGTAATTTACGTCAATTATTTAGTAACATTTAATTAAAATATATGTTATTGATTTAAATTCTTCGATTAAATTTATAGACAAGTTTTTGTTAATTGTTCTATAAAAAGCAACCAGTTCCGTAGTGACAAAAACAATAAAAATGTAACAAACAAGATATTTAATAGTCAATTTCATCATTAAATCAAAATTACTGCACAATACAAATTGACATATGTTGTTCGTTAAGAATACTAATCATGTCATTTACACATAAATATATATATTTCAAAGAAAAAAAAGTTATATGCCAAAAACTGAGTAATGTAGCACATTTAATTTTACAATTAATTTCTCATGTCACACGTTTACATTAATCGGCTTAGAAATATGGATGTAAAAGAAGCGAGAGGGGTGTGCCACCACGCCAAATGGCAAACCGTAATCTCTGTCTAAAACTATATACCTAAACCCATAGGAGGGTTACGTTAGTGTTATTTTATATTTTAATATTCGATTAATGATGGTATTGTTCGTATCAATAATAAAAAACATGCACTCATATAAACTAATCAAAGTTTTCTCGGTATACACTTAATATTTTTGTATGTTCCTTATTCCCTAAATAAATTCTTTCCTTTTCCTTTATACGTTAGTATTTTCTTTATGATTTTTTTTTGTTTACATTATAGTTCGTTAGAGTACTTTATAATATTATAGAAGATCGGGTCCTCTTCGCACAAGTAAATAATTTTACTTAAATGGAAGTCCCATACACTTTTTTGTTAACTTTGTACCTTCAAGTTATCGAAATAAATGAGTTTTTTTATTGTTTAAATGTAAAACATTAACGAGCACGTATAAATTTATAATAAGAATTAAGATATCTTGCGATGTAAACAATATATAAACATCACTTGATTGATCTCCGTTGAGAGAAAACAATTCTCCGCCCTAGCGTGCTGATTGTTCGTGACGCGGCATTACGTTTAATCACGCTAAACCTTTCTAAATTCAACAAATCTAACCTACTCGTCGCTCTGGAGTTCCGAACTTGAATAAACTTGTCATAAATCAACACCATCTCGCAAGCAATGTTTAATTTATGTACTATTACAATTTGTATACAACGTTACGTGGAATTTTAGATTAGATATAATAAATGTTTGATAATCTAGTATTAAAAAATAAGTGGATTTCAATGTAATGTTTTGAGTGCAATTTCTACTTATTAAAAGATTAGTTGCTAATATTGTTAACAGATTATTCTGTCATATTTGGAAGGTTAAGAGTATTTTTTTATGTATTAAACTGTACAAAAAAGTGTAAAAGCGATGATGTGTTCTTTTATAGTTTATGACAACAATTATTATTCGCCTTAAAAATTACTTCACTTCTCGTCACTTTTTACAATGCACATTACGTATCAAACAATGCAAGATCGCGTGTCCCACTTGGTCGGTCAAAAATTTAAAAAAAAAATGCATAACAGGTCTCATCAACACTCCGGCCTAACCCGAAACTATCCGAAACTTCTATTTTGGATTTGGATACGGATACGGATATTTTTTTTTTAATATCCGATAGTTTCTGATTCGTATACATAGCTCGATAACAACCCTGCTTAAAAGCATTTAAAGGTCTAGATCTATAAAAAAATAATATTGACCAAATAAACTCTGTAAATCTATCTGTGTATGTTATGGAATATTGAAATACGAATTTCACCCACTTCAAAACAAACTTCAAAAATTCCAAATCAATCTAATTGATTTGGAATGATGATGTTTATAGTTTATACATGTTATACAACCAAGTTTTGAAAAATTTAATGTCTTTGGTCTTGGTTAAATGTACAAAATTCCAAATCAATCCATTTCAAAACTTGGTTGTGACCAGAAACATCATCATTTATTTCAAGATTAACAAAAATGCCACCTACTTTCATGTTAATTTAACAACAAAAGACCTAAATAAAGTTTTTAAAGTATTGATTATATTATAGTAATATAATAGTCCTTGTGTGATGAATATTAACTACAGCGCCATTTATTTATTAATTTATTTACTTAACTATTTAATAAAAAAAAAGTAAATATGTAATACTTCAAATTCTGGAATCAACTGTATCTATTTATTATTAATATAATCGATCTTATTAACTAAGAAATCTTGTTAATACAATATTTTGCTCTACAAAGAACACCGCCTTTAAAGTCTTAAACGTATTCATCGAATTAACATTTAATTAAGACGTTGATTATGTTAATTGTCGAAAATTATGGGGAGACAAACGCGAAAACTGATTTAATTAATAGAAAATTATTTTAGAGTTTTTTAAAAACGTGCCATAACTCTTTGAAACTGTAAAATTTTATTTAGTAACTGATGATGATAACACTGTTTATTTATTTAATTATATTAATTATTAATAATAATTGATTAATATTCTAGGGCATTATTCACACATAGCGATCTGATCCCACATTAAGCAGAGCTTGTGCTATGGAAACCAGATAACTGATATACTATATATATTAATACTTATATTACACTTTGAAGCTTTAGACAAAAATAAAAGCAAAATACGGAAGCCGTATTATAAATTTCGCATTCGAATAAAAATAAACACCAACAATATTAGATATGTTAAATTTGTCTACGATTCAAGCATTTCCATTTTTACCATGAAATGTGAACAAAATTGAAATTGTTGAAATTGTCTCAAACAAATAAAACAATAAAGTGATTTAAAACTAATTATTTTTTACAGTTAAAAAAATCAATATAATTACTTTTTTAAATTATTTTAATAAATTTAATATTTTTTTCCTATGTTTATTACATAGGACAAAAAAATATTAAATATCATTGTTCTCAAAATATTAAAAAATTAATTAAAATTTATAATAAAATAATATCAAAAATATTGATATTGGGTTTTGCATTATACATGTTTTGCATATTTAGTATCATGGATTAAAGAAAAATATGTAAATGTACCAGTAAAAGGAAATATAACGTCACATCACATTCCTATCTTCACTATCACTTTTAAATTAAAATGTTTTTAATTTCTTTTAAACTAAACAAAATCACATAAATAAACACATACTGTAACCAATTTGCAAAAAAAATACTCACGTTTGTGACGGAGGCTTGCGTGCGAGTGCGTCTGTCCATCCGTTGCACCGCAGTTATATGCGCGTGAGCACTCGCCACGGCTACACAGAGTGTCCCAAATCACTCAACACTTCCTTGAACCTTATCTAAGGAATCATAGCATGAGGCCACAGTCTGTTTATCATAAAATTACTGTCCTCAGTTACAATATAATTTTCTTTTAATCACACGTCAGATGTCGCAAATTTTTATGTCTAACGATATAAAAATAAATTTGTTTAAGACGTTTCTTTAGGTAAAGGTTAATCAATGCAAAAATTAGACCAATCATCAAGTTTTTAATTGACTCAAAACGAGTTTTGAACGATTCTAAAAAATGTTACATATTTATATATGTAATATTTTTTGGAATGAGTCAATTTTTCTAATTTATTTTTGTTCCTACTTTACACGAAAACTTTTAAGAAATTAACATAATGCTTAAAACTTTAAACTTTTTAAATTTTTTTTACGTACTTTCTTTATTATTATCTTTTTAAAATTGACTTAATCTCAGTACATCGGAACACAGTACGACCCTTTTTTATTACGTATTTATATTTTATTAATATATACATTACAAAATACGACGTACAAATGTATTGTCTTAGCTGAATAAAATAAATTAAAAACCCGTGGAATAACACATATTCACTTTAAGAAATATTTTTTTTTACATAATTATACCAAAAAGTTTATCTATAACTTTCGACAAAACACTATCGCAGTTTATGGACGTCAACACTTTCCAATCCTATATTTCGAAATCTACAACTAATCTGCAAATTATAAAAGGACTAAAACTCGAACATCCTGTAGTGTTATTGGTCGATAATAATGAGCATTGACAAACCGAAAAAGTGCATTGTATGAGAAGGAGAGCGGCCGGGTCGAGCAACGGAACAACGGAAACCAGTATGTGGGGAAAGGTAAACCAAACTCCTTAACGCCACCATCTTATCATTGCGATAAATTTATGCCGATGGACCAAATGTCCCGTTGCCTTAATCACATATGTAAATACAGCCTATCACAACAACCACGCTGTTTAACTTGTGGATCTATATTAAAATCAATTTATTAAAAATTGGAGGATATAAAAAAACTTAAATGGACCACGATTTACTTACTCTCTGTATATCATACTAAAAGAAATGGACGCATGTTATCCTACTAAAATAAATGCCAATCAGTTGAATGGCTTAGTTGTTGCGCTATTATATACTGGCGAGTTATTAATAAGGGATACTATATATACTATAATAATATAAAGAAACATTATAAATGAAATGTCTTCGTAGTGATAAATCAAATGGTGTAAAAATTACCGAGTAATTTTAAATAAACTAGAAAAATTAAAACAACTGTTTCAATTCTTATAAAAATCATATAAATACAAAAATAACATATTATAGCTCTTTAGATTCTATATAATATTTACCTAGATACCTAATTTGTAAGAAAATAAAACAATAATCGGTTCATCAGTTTCGGAGTTTCGACAAGCAAATACACATATATTCAGAATTTAAAGATAATAGCTATCACAATTTCAACAAAAGTATATGATAATTGAATATACATATATTTATTACTGTACTTCCCGTATCATAATTTAAAACCAGTAAAAATCAAATATTGTCCATTTTTGATTTTTACTTGTTTTAAAATTAAATTTTTAACAAAAGAAGCGATATACCCTTCAAAGCCTTATCCCAATTAAAGCGATCACTAAAGTTTTTGAGAACTCGTCGAGATAATAAGTTTAAATCAATCACTGAAGATGGAAATTGTTAAAATTTTGTTATATACCGGGGCATACTCTTCTGTTTAAAAAAATATTTACATGATTTAGAGTGCTATTTTTGATAATTTATTTAAAAGATGATTGTTTGTTTGTCAAGTCACTTGCTCCAAAATTTCAGAGCTTAAAGCAGGCTAAAAGCATGCAAAATTTTAGAGTAAGAATCATTGACAGAGGCAGTTATTCTATAGATTCAATAAGCGGAGTTCCCTCCAGATTCATAATAAAATAGTCGTCGGAGGGCTAAAGTTTTTTTAATGACTAAACTAGCATTTGACCACGATCCCATCTGATATTAAGTGATGATGGTGTCAAAAAACTGAAAACAGCCTATTCACTCTTCTCTTGAAGGTGGGTACCGTCATAATTGGACGGAAAGGGGGAAACGCCGAAATAAATATGGATGCAACGTCGTTACCAAATCAATATCTGTAACGTGCACTTTTTACAATGAAACTAACGTAATTATTAAAATTCCCAATAAAAGGTAAGGAACTCAGACTCAGAAAAAGTTTCCGCAACATGGGACAAGCACAATAACCTCAAAATGGAAACCATCCATTTATGCTGCGCATTTATAGCCGCAAACATTATTTTAAGTTTTGTTTTTGACTTACTTTGCTTTGCTGTGTACCAATTTTTTTTTAATAACTAAAATTATATTTCACACGGCCTATGAAACCTCTCTCGTTTCTTCCACATCTATATATCTATATAAATTCCTAGAATGTCTCATTTAACACTGTCGTTAATTTTTACTTTTTAATCTTTATTTATTCATATTTTAAACATAACGTAACCGCGTCTTTTCACAATTTTTCTCAAGTTGTTTCTGAAGTTGCGATAGTTTAAAATTAGATATAGCAACAATGCCAACAATGAAAGTATTTTTCCAAAAATAAAAACATATTTTGTTGCTTATAGAAATAAAATGTCAAAGTTTACTACAACAGCTTATTTATTGCATTATAGTACTCCAGTGTTGACAATCGTCGCTTGATTGTCAATACTGGAGTAATTGTCGTCATTTGGTTGCTAAGTATTACCATACGCCCGTCTTACAATGAAGCGGGCAATATATATGTATTGTATTGAATGTATGTATTGAACAGATGTTCTCTGCAAGACACACGCTTCCCCATTAGTAGCCACAAATATCATTCTCCTGCGTCCATCTATTCGACTCTCGCAACCTTACTAGACGAAGAGAGAATGCTTATTCAATACATAAAACTGCAATGATATCAGCTAGCTTTTGAACAAAGAATCTTCAAGTGAACTATAGGACATTAAACTAAACGGGTCTGTTTTCATTTAATTATTGTTAAAGTTTATTTACCTCTGATCAATTCAAAATGCATGCGTTTATTTGTATAAACAATCAATAATACAGGCCACAGCGTGATCTAGTTCGGGAAAATGGTTGTGGACGATTTATCGCCTAATCTCTTGCAAATGAATCACAATCGGCGGGCATTTGGTTCCGGGGGCGTATATCTGATTGTCACGGACTAACGGAAGGAAGATCGTTCTGCTAATCTGCATATGTACGTGGCGCGGTTCGCGACCTGAATCGCAATTATCATCTCATCACAATGGATCAAGGCACACAAAACGTTTCGGTATCACACCAATCGCATCTTCCGGGTTTATGTAGCCCTAATACCTTGCACATGGTTTGGCAGTTTCGTATAAATATTTTTTTATCTGCTTTTATATTTAGTATTATTAAAAAGCACTAATTTTAAGGAGCCCGTAACTCAAAGTAGGTCTGAGTCGTAGGTCAAAGTAGGATACGGAGAATATTGCATTATTTTGAGATATTCCTCTTTATGCATGGCGGCTTACAAGTTTGTAAATGTGTAAGATTAGGGTTAAAAGAAATAAAAAGAAGACACCAAAATTGTCAACACATTTTTAATTCGATTACAAACACAAAATATCATAATTACAATTAGGAATATGTTTAGTTTATACATTTTAGATGCCATATATAAATACCACAGTAGAAACATAAATTTTATTCAATATAAAAAAGTTAAGAACATAAAGTCAACATAAAGTTCTAAAATTTTCGATTCATCGATTTTTTTTTTCTAGTTTTATCCTGTTAAATACATTCTCAATTTTCGTCAATTCAATTGTTTTAACAAAAATTCTTTAGCAAAATAAAACAAACAACAAATAACTCCAGATCTTTAGGTTTAAAGTCGACTATTTAACCATTCAACTGAAGTGATTTCAGGATTTCCTTAAATAGATATTAAACGGAGGGAAACAAATCAGAATTTCGCAAATGTGCAATCAATCAAGGCGCGACATTAGATACAAGTCGTGAACTTCGCGCCAATGCTACCGCCATTACCGGATGCTTTGGCGCCTCGGTCCACAGATTGTATATAGCTAGCATTCGAAATTGGGACGAAAGACAAATGAGGTTAATGTTAGAAGAAACTTTTTCGTTTTCATATTTATTTAATAATGGCTACTCGCCCTGCGTGGCACCTGTCTGTTTTTAAGGTTATTAATTAGCTTCTAAAAAATATCTATGTAGCTTTCTTGTTTCTGCAGTGAAAGGATATTAATAGTTTCGAAGAGGTGGGAAACACAATACCTTTTTGCATCTATAAGATTTGCTGCTAACATGCTCTTGGCAAGTAATAGGACAAACCAAAATGACCTCTACCTGATAACCTCTTTTGACCGAGTTAAACAAAACAGTAGACTTTTAAGAACTTACGAACATTTTAAAAGCTAAGTATCGATTTTTACTGACTTTAAAAAGGAGGAGGTTCTCAATTGGGTTCCATTTCTTAGGTTTGTAATCGTAGTACTCCGTCATTGAAAACCATTTAATTTTGATTGGACGTCGGGGTCCTGGAATGCACTATAAATTGACATACTGATAGACTTAAGACAAGCCCTATTTTGACATATACTACTCTGTGTAAAAAGTATCGGGAATATGTCAATAAAAAGACCCGCGTAAAAGAGGTCGTTCTAATTTTTT
>DWLR01006330.1:0-10151 GCA_018246295.1 Papilio alexanor hazarajatica
CTGACACATCTTATCTCGCCGATTGTGCGTCGCGTCACGCGAACGGGATTCGGAATAAATAAACGTAATTACGCCTTACACCGTCCGCAGTACTGCGAACCTCTACTTTGGCTCCTAATTGCCGAATATTGCATTTAAGGTCTTTAAAAATAAATACAAAACAAAGTTGCACGGTCGTGTTACACTAATGTGATGGTGAAATGCAATAAAATTTTAAAAGTTACAACTTACTTCACATTTAATCTGGCCTAAAATAACATAAGTAGCGATTGATAAACAGGTTCTCGTGTCTTATATTAATTCAAATTAGAATTCAGAAGAATAGAAGTCTTATAATTCAAATTCAAATTAGATGGAAAGGCCAATCACCAAACTCTGTTACCAAGCCTAACTTTACAGTTACAGTAGCTATGACCACGTTTTCTAGTTATTGTTTATGGTTTTTAGGGCGACGTGAAGCTCTTTTCCTATGCAATAGTCGTACTGATTAATTAGTAAAATGTTGTGCTAACTCCTATTAAAAATATATGTAACCGATGACCAAGTGTGTATAAATGATGGTAAAGAAGAAATTTTCCCGCCTTAAACATTTACATACTATAACCGCTATTTAAAATAATATTAATTTTGTATGTAAAATCAGTTGCCTGTTTTAAATTGAAATATTTATTAAGTATACTAATTTAAACCGTTACCGTGATAATATTAATAAAGGAAATTCGTACGTAGAAAAAGGAAAAATAAAACAAAACATCCTCTCATAGAATAGAGCAAAGAGGACAGGGTGTAGGGGTGCGGGGTCGCGAACGAGGGGGAGGGGAGAGACAAGAGGGCCGAAAAGTAAAAAGTGGAAGGAAGAGCTCGGAGGAAGAGAGCAGTCGGGGCTTTGTGTGACGCCCTCCCAAAGTACAGTCAGCAAAACTGACGGAATTTTATTAATTAATAACTACAAATAACGAAAATACAGTATAGTTTTATTCTTTTTTGTTAAATAATTTATCTTTAATTTATAATTTTATTAATTACCACTAGGTTAACTTACATAAACTAACTAACTTACGTAAATTAACTACTAATTTAATTTAAAATATCAGTAAGCCCGACTGACTAAGCCTCAATACCAGTCCGGGAAAATAATACGAATCGAATAACTACTCACTCTTCAAAATTGACCAGCCGTTTAGGCTACAGGTCACAATTGAATGGACATATACGTATGTATAATATAGGTATATGATATGGATACTATATGAAAATATGTATATGGATACCCATATAAATATATAATATATGTATATGGGTATCCATATGGATACATATAATATGGACATATATTATAATATGACAACTGACAATATGAATATATGTATATACATATATTCATATTGTCAGTTGGTCGAAAATAAAACATACGTTAATAACTTTTGGAAACAATAAAACAATCGAGCCTTTCATCGTTTCTTATTTTAATATATAAAAAAATCAATATCATTTATTTAATACAAAGTACTTCATGTTGAGTTGAGTTCATATGTGTTTTTAGTTATTTACCAAATTCATTAAGTATCAAATGTACGAGGGGAGAAATATATTATCAAATTAACTAAATAACATATTATCTAAAAAGAAAAGAAAAATGAATGAAAACTAAAAATGAATTTGGTCTCGGATTCCAATGCGATCATACAAAAGCCTGTGAATGCGATTAATTGTAAGGGTTGTTAGTTAGGATAAATAAAACTGGACTAATCTCTGTTTTAAGAACTAACAATTAGTGTTACCAAGTAAAAATATTATATATTAAATCCATTATAATTATGTATTAAATAATAATTAAAATTATTCTTCTATCGGTACTTTTTAGATGCAACTTTGTAGAGCGGTAGGGAGGTGAAATTAAGAGACACTTTGTGTCGATTCATAAAAGAATGTATGGATATGTGGGTATACATTGATGGTTCTTTGCCTGTTTTCTTTTTTAATTTTATCTCTAAATTAATTCAAAGGTACAGAGAGCTAATGCAAAATATTATTTTATTGCAGTTAATTGAGGTTATTTTATGAATATTGGTTGGAAGATGGGTTGCCTTTAAAAATGTTGATGTCAAAGAAGCTTCCATTTTGCGTGACCAGAAATCTTTTTTCCCGACTGACAAGGAGGGTACAGGGTGTTTGGAGCTGGTAGTATGTGTATGTGTGACCGTTCCTTTGTGTGCTCCTGAAACATTAAATGGCTGGACTAATTTTGAAGAGTGATGGTTCATTCGAAATGTATTCTTCCCTGAATAAGGTCAGTCGATCAGAAATAGGGTCAGTCGGAATTATTGATTTTTAAATTATTTACTAGGTTGGGGGGGGGGGGTCGTAGACACCTAAATAAGATTAACCATTTGGTTTTAAGAGGTGTTTATATCAACTGACACTTCATTACTTATCATAAAAAAAACTACAATATTTCTACTAAAGAGCGTTTCTGGTAGAGACGAGACACGTTCTTACACAAAATTGACACGTAAGAAATAAAACTAAATCATCTGTATTTTAAATGAAACAAAACAAATTTCGCATAATATAGCTCCACAATACTGGGATAACATAAATCATCGCTAATACATTTTTCTCTAGCCTCAATAATTACATTCATGATAGACTAAAGTGGTACGGGGTGGCCAGGAACGCAAATTATGATAATTTACGGCCAATTAGATACGCAGTTAGGGCATCAAGCCGCCCTAATGGTCTATGCACGCCATTTATTTATTGGAGGAATTATTATTTATTAAGTTATTCCGTTAGCATCGTCTCGTAGGTCGTTACATTGGTGTCGTGAGGTGTCATTTGACATGATAATGGCATCGTGTCATTTGGGACGGCATAATTGTTAATTAAGTCTGAAATAGCTCATCATATGAATTAATTCTGATACGGTTTTTTTTCCTAAAAGTGTATGTGTATGTATAACTCCATATCTCTTGCTTTATCTATTTTTTTCTTTTTTTAATTTTTGCGATATTAAAAAAGAAACTTGAAAAAATTGTATTTATTCATAAATAGATGGCGTTAGAAGAAAAATATATTCAAAGTCATAGAGCTTAAATATGCAGAATTTAATGTTTTACAATCAAACCACTGCTATTGCAAACATTTTAATCTGGTAGTTGCGAAGTAAAACCGGATCGTTTCCGTGCGAAAACAACACTTTTTAATTATAAGGCTAATTTCATCTAGATAATCAGCTATTTAAAAATACAAAGCCATTTTCGTCCGGATTACGTATCGTATTATGTTCAAGTTTGCTTGCGGGTCACTTAAGGGCAATTGTACTGAACACTCGATGTATCAAAGTGCAAGCGACGCGGCCGTCTGATTGGAATCGCCGCTACCGTGAGTAATTAAGGCCTGTCTAAAACAAATGAAGACAGTGTGTCTCAGTGCGCGAGAGATTTATTTACTTTGTTATCTATGTAAGAACACAGAGTAGACAATGCAGCTGGTTCAGTTGAATTATTTTCTAAGAAAGAAAAATTGTGTAGTGGGTACGCTGACTGGTGTAACTTATATCAACTATGTACGAAGTATTATGATGACATAATAATCTACCTATAGAAGAAAATTAAATTACCCAATACTTAGGAAAGCTATCTCACTGTTGGAATATTAAACCATGTATTATATATTTTACGAAGTCCTGTGTTAATAGATATTTTTGTCATACGTCATGAAAATTCACTCATGAATTATTAAAGGCTAGTTTGTCGCTTTGCACAAAAACAAAGGAATAGTAAAAGAGAAATCTTCGTTAAGATAATAATTATAAATCTGAATATTAAATGCGTATTTCCAGAAGGCAGTAGTCCAGATGTAAAAATATATTCAACCAATATGGAAAACAACACCTAAAAGATATTCGGAAATCATAAATGTTATCGTATTCGTCGATCTCAAACAATCACATAGATACTCGAAGATCATAATAAAATAAGCATTCGGTATTTAATGACGATTCTATGCAAAATACATGCACGCCCCATTAATATGCTACGATTTTATAAGTTGTATATCTCTATCCCAATTTCAAGAGTGCCTGTTTATTGAATTGTATTATATTTTATTAACTGGCGACTCGTGAGGTTTATTAAGTTTACGCCGACGTTTATTTATTTCTAACCCAATGCGATACTAGCCTGTTACGCTATTTACAATTGTCCTTGTCATATTTCATTTAATTAATACAAAACCTTATTAATCAAGCAGTAAGTATTTAATTTAAAAAAAAAATACACCAGAGTAAATGTATCCAAATGACAAAGCCGCTTAGGCTACCGCAGGTCACAAGGGAAAGGAAACATATATATATGTATAAATACATACATGCATACCCGCGGAAAATATCACCCTCCTGTCAGTCAGGCAATAATAGCTTTCTACATTAATCACTCCGTAATTATTTAAAACCATATGAAATTCCATTGAGCGTAGTGAGTGTTACTTTGTTATAACATAGGTAGTGATCCCCATAATATGTTGAAATAAATAAAAATTGTAAGGCTTTAATTAATACAAAATAAATTTTGAATGACGCCGCATCCTTAACCTGTGGCCGAACTCAAAACTCCGTCGGAAAGTCGATCCATTCACGCACTCATAATACCGACGTCTTCGTTATAATTAATATCCTTCATGCACACAATAAGATCTGACTTTGACACTGGCATCCGTTTTATGTCTGACTTATGGCGAACAAAGTCAATTGTCTGAGCTAAATCTGGTCTGAAATAAGGCAAAAACTGATCGAGGCTGACTTCGTTGCGCCGGAGAGATAATCTTTTATGCTACGTCCATATTTATTTGATGAACAACCTGATTGTCCCGTGAAAGAAGTTTTTAAAACATTTTAAAAATAAAAAACAATATAGTTGCATTGAGGCTAACCTCTTAAGTTGTTATTGTTGATAATTAAATAAAAAAATAAAAATAACGCCCTAAAATTTTAAAAGTGAAAAATAAACGTCACACAAAATAAATTCCATCGAAAAAAATTGTAAATGCTAAGATATTTGTAAAATTTTTACGGAAGACCATGGCAAACTATCCGCATAACGCGTAATTACTGCATACTCCGGGGCTTTCCTGCAACTCCGCCACCAGCGCTTATTTTGTGTGTGGAAAATTTAATTACTGCATAAACTAATTTTACAGATTCTATCGCGTTATTGTTATTTTAATTCGCGACTTTTCAAGCGCTTCACGGCATGGTCATGGGAAGGACTGATGTGTTTGAAATCCCCATGTCAAAGTTGCTGGCGAAACACCCTTATTTTTTTGATTATTACATATTTCGTTTTTTTTTTTTCACGTAAATATAAGAAATCATCACCCCACAAATCTTTATGTATGAGACAACAATGAGAATACAATGAGATAACGTGACAATTTTCCTCCAATTTAAAATACTGCTAGCGGGATTACAAACTTACGATATTTATCATTTTACTGTAACACATATGTATATAATCATCTGTGGTCTGACATTTCGTACTTGTAACGACATTGATGTATTATTTATTTTTAAATGGAAGTAGTGACACTGCAAAAATATGTTTTCACGCTATGTAATCATATTATGTTTTGCTATATAACTCCAATTAGCTGTGGTGTGGTGTACTAGTGTGTTGAATAAAATTTTAAATTTTACTCGACTGACTCAAGGAGTAAATATGTCTGTCCGCTCCATTGTGACCTAGCCTTGACATGACTTTAAATGTCGATTTGGTAAATGATGATAATCCTACAGTCGACTTGTTTTTGGTTTTTAAAATTGACTATTGCTTATAATTTTTAAGTATTTTTTTTAATAATATATATATAAATTGGTTAAAGTTATCGGTTTAAATGAATAAAGTTTTTTAATTTATTTTATTTGTAGCGAGTGCATTCGCAAGCTATATGAATTTGTATATTGAATATTGAGAATGTCTCCCAAGGTTCAGAAAACTGTTGATTATAAGTAAAGTCTGCCGAATCGTATAATCAATAGACATCAATAATTACTTTAAAGTTTTTGTCTAAATTAAATGTGTACATTTAATTAAAATTTTTACTCTCCTGCCCAGCAAACGTTATAAGCCTAAACGACTGAACCGATTTTGAAGATAGAGGTGGTCATTCCATTAGTATTCTTCCCGGATTGTCAAAATGCGGTCAGTCCGGCTTATCGTTTCCTTTTTTTGATTAAGGACTAGTAAGACTTAACGTAGCTTTTTTTTTTAGTTTAACACTTTCTATTACATATTACTTTTATTGTAAAATAAACTTATTTACTTGTAATAAAAAAGGCAATTCAATTAAATATCAATTTGAAAGAGTTCTTAATAACGAAAATTTAAAAAAGAATACAACTGGAATAAACTGTAGTCATGTCACACAGCAAAAGAAAATTATATCGCGATAAAAATATCACTATTTTTATGAAGCATTTTCTACTGTATTCATATGTTAATTAATTTAGATAGTGGATTCAGTACATAATACGAATGCAAGACATGGTCGATATATTACTGGCTTCCCACAGCATGAGGCACAATTTAAGGCTAAGACTGGGGTAGACTGGTACTTCGGGTTAAGACGTGCGCGACTTTCTTAAATTGTTGTCCACTTCTCACGACACTGCGTATGTTTAGCTTTCAGTTTCCCAGACTTGTACAATCTATAATGTAAACAGATACGTATGGCCCGGCTATAGCTAGAGGTCTAATAATCTTCTTACTCAATGTTAATGAAACACAAAAATTCTTCACTGACTTATACACAGTCCAGTCCCTAAACCCAGAGGAGTAGGCAGAGATACCGATTTCCACTTGCCGCGGTCCTGACATACCTTAGAAAACTAACTACACCATACAAATTATTTATATCCAACTCAGAAATATTGAGCGAGGCATCTCAATGTGTGTCCAATTTCACATCAGACTGTCTAAAAGGTATTTCCAAAATACGATACGGTATTACGAAAACCGCGGGGAATAGCTTGTCTACTATAAAAAAAACAATTAGAGATACTAAATAGTATGTTGAAGATAGAAATTACCAAATTATAATAGTCGTCTCTTCTATTCGAACTAAAACTGTGCTAGAATTATTTTCATCGGTAGCATCTTCGTTGTCTAAAGAGTAGCACGCATTCCGCATTAGCAGCCGGGTCGTTCGCTGGAACATGTTACAGTGTTGTTTATGACACGCATCCCTTCTTAGAACATGTCCTGCGAGCGGCGCGTGACAATGCCGGTATTGTGCGACAACGCCGAGACGGACGGACAGCTTTACAGCATGTTGATATGATTGAAACAGAACACTCTCTCTGTGCCCAACATAAATGTGTTGTCTTGGAAAATGTTAAATTTTGTCTTACATCGAAGACTTATCCTTACTCCATATATGAAGCGGAAATGAAGATATTTTTGTTTGGTTTGATATGTTAGGAAGCAAACAATTCGCCAAATGTTAAATAACTACATGTTAACATCTCCATCAGTCAAAATCAGAAAGACCTGGAGATGTTTAGATTGTATTTTTATAGGAAAGAGGATGAGACCAGATTATCATCCTTATAGAGAAGGGTAGGATGAAGTTATGGGAAATCGGATGTAAACATTGCCTCATTAACCAGACAAAACGCTGAAGAAGGTATTTCCTCTTCAGCGTTTTTTCTACTTCATTTATTATAAAAATAGCTATCACGACTTTTAACTCGTCCAGAGTAGACATTGATAACGATTTTAGTAATAGATTTTACAATTTTTTTGATAAATTATCTTGAGTTTGTAGATCATTGGCAAAACAATACAGACTAATAACACCCTATATCATTTTCAGCAAATAATAAATTCGGTAAAATCCATTAAATATATTGGAGAGACGTGAAACATCTCAAAAGCCGCGATGAAACTAAGTTCGCAAAACTGTTTGATTTGTTAACGGTTGTTATTGTTTTAAGATTTATTACATTCTTCCATCTGGTGAAAATTATAGGTCATAAAATAAAAGATAAATTTAGATTATGAAATAAAATGAAAAATATAAAAAAAAGATAAAATATAAGATAAGTTAGAAACTTGAATTAATATTAATCTTTGCTAAGTAATTCATATCCAAATTTAGACTAGTTAGACAGTTATGAGTTCAGTTTTAAGATAGTGATAGTACTTTGTTAGATATTGCAAGAATAGACAAAAGGGAATGTTTTCCATATGTAACTGTCCCTATTTCTGGATAGAATCGAATTGGCATCAAAGCGTATTAAATACGATATTATTATATCTTTCATTCGATCCATTCGCCTTTCTTTCCCGTGATATATCTGTCAATCCGCGCATTATATAGTGTATGTATGGTGCACGTTGCGAGACATGGCCGTACCGTTCTGGCAACGTTTCCGCTTATTATTGCAGCCGCGACGTCAGAAGTACGCTTTGTTTGAAGTCCCTATAGTACGCACACCGCTTATTGGTACTTGAATTTCATTTATATATTTTTTTAAAGAATGTAATAAATAACAACACTTTTGTATTAAAATGACGCAAGCGAACTAAATATCCGAATAGCTAACATCGAGGCGGTGCAAATAGAATTTTGAACTCTGTCTCGTATAGGTACAGATTTTAGGTAGGTACGGATGCAACGCAAATAAAGAACGGTGTAGAAAAATTCAACGAATGCGAACTAAACGAACTCGGAAGATTTTAATATATAAGATACGCCATGCATGCTTATAGAATTTTCTACATCAAAAAAGAATTGTCTTAGGCCAATATGCAACAATCCGACTATAGTATTATCGACGAACGCGCGCATAACCGTTATGAATTATTGTGATCTATTCTCAGTGCCGTGCTCTCTTAAGAATGGACACTGCGGGAACGCGAGTGTGTTTATGCACTCCATTTCTGTAAAGGATGCGCGCACTTATTTATTTTATTTGAAATTAAGACCGGATCAGACTTGCGTTCCTACGTCAATAAATTAGAGATAATCATTTATACAAGATTGTTCTCTCTATAGAAAATTCAAGTAACTTTCAAATACCACATAATCAATTTATTGTTTAGTGGTCGATTTTCTGTTTATTTTTTTTAAATAACAAGTTTTTCACTACGACATTTATTTGAACATGAAGGTCTGATGAATTAGTAGATACTTTTTCATTTTATAGAATTACGTAAAAAAATTTTTAACGTTGACAATAGAGATCCATATTTATTATTATTATTTTCTCTATGAGTCATTGCTTCTTCAATCGCTGACGATGAGATGAAAAAATCTGATGCCAAGTGTCACTTCGTATAATGATAATTGGAACAGCATGAAACTATATTGAAATGCATCAATGTTTATTAGTTTCAGAAAGAAACGAAAATAACCAGACGAAGTTCTTATATTTAAAGAAACTTCAGTAAAGAAAATATATGATAACTTTCACGTGGTAGAATGTGATGATGGTTAAGTCATTAGACCTTTGGCTTATTATTTACCAATCGTTGAAAATCTTTCTGACAGTTGATTCACGAGTAACCCAAAAATGAAAATTCAAAGTGAACAAATAACTATAAGTATTTGCAAGCAAAAGAAAAATAAAATTAGTGTCATCTCAACATTTTAAATAAAGAACAATATTTTGCTGGTGACAAACGGCGGATGCGGTGTCGCAAAACGTCCGCGGTTCCGTCGCACGCAAGCCGAGCGTACAATCGTTGCTTCCGTCGCACGGATTTAGTATCCGCGCCCCGATCCATCATACTTAGTGAAAAATTAAAGACCGACTTTATTTATGATTCGTTTTCTTGTTTATATTTTTAATCGCCGTGACAAATTTATATAAATGTACACTATAATTAAATATCTTACATATATATTTTTTTATTCTTTCATGAATCCTCTTTACTAAGATCGTCAGAAGATGTCAACAGACATTCCTCTTAAAATAAGTAATAATCCATTGTTAAACCCACAAAAGAGATAGGCAATATGTATATAAAATTAAAATTTGAAAACTACTTCGCTTTATTTCTATTTCTAAAACATAAGAATCCAGAAAATTGTCTAAATTTCGTTGTTTCTTGTCTAACAATGAACATAATCACAAACACGACTTAAGT